>JANHFM010003328.1:138190-158165 GCA_032468115.1 Grayia smithii | reverse complement strand
AAAATATTCATCTTTACCGCTGCTATTCTACCCAACCATGATAATCGTAATTTTTTCCAACTTTCCAGTTCTTTTTGTGTCTTTTGCCATAATGCCTGATAATTATTTTTATATAACTTCATATTAGAAGCTGTGATATATACTCCTAGATACTTAACTTTTGTAACTATCTCAAAACCTGATATTTCTTCTAACTCTCTCTTCTGTACCAATGACATATTTTTAACAATTATTTTCGTTTTATTTTTATTAACCTTAAATCCTGAAACCAAACCATACTGTAACAATATCTCATTTAATTCTTTAGTAGATTGACATGGATTTGTAACCGTAATAACCAAGTCATCCGCAAAAGCCCTTAATTTATATTCTTGATGTCTTATTTTAATTCCTTTTACTTCAACTGAATCACGTAATTTAATCAATAAAATTTCCAAAGTTAATATAAATAACAATGGAGAGAGGGGACATCCTTGCCTTGTTCCTTTTTCAATTCTGCAAGCATCCGTTAAACCTCCATTAACTATAATTTGTGCCATTTGTTTTTGATATATTCCTTTAATTGCTTGAATAAAAGTCTCTCCAATCAAATCTCAAATTTCTTAAGTAAAGCAAGAATAGGATGAGACAGAAAACTAAATGGCAATGTGACGAGCCTCTTCTGGTGACTGTAGACACATCCCTGTTGTTTTATTGACTATATTAAAAAGTGGTTTGGCATTGACTTATTTTAGAATATTTTTCCATTTCCAAGTTTAATTTATAGTTATATTATTTCACTTGCTAATCTTCTACTCAAAGATTGATTGGGACTGATCTTGTTTAGCATCCTAGGACAGACATAATTGGAGAAATGTAGAAGATAAAAATTTGCTGTTGAGAAATCCAGTAATGTGAAAGATACAAAAGGTTCTAAGGGCCTCAAGAGTTCTAAAGATTATGTGCATGAAATATGTTTTAGCTGTAGAAAAAAACAGGTGTTCATATTAAAGGGTTTATTTATAACAAATAAATGGAAACTACATGCTTATATAATTTTAAACTCTGCCTCTTTCATGTATCAAGCAGCAAAGGGGTTATTTTTATAAAAAGTGAGAAATCATTGGTGTCCTATTTTGTCTTTATTGTTTGGTCTTCCTTCTTTAATACTCTTTTGATTGAAGGAATACATTTCAAAGGTTCATTTTCCACTTTATTAAAAAAAAATAACAAAACAGAGCTGAAATAGTTTCATTTTTTTCAGCCTCAAGCTTTGCAAATAAAATTATAACCATGTAATTGATTGGTATACCTTCAGAAACAATTTCTCCCTGCCCTTCAGACAGTGTTTAAAAAATATAAATGATGGGTTTTATTTTATTTTTCTGCGCTCAAGTTTCAGTTCTAGTTAACTCTTAAGAATATTTGTGCCAAATTGGATACATCCTTAATATGGGTGTGCACAAATCAAATTCTAGCCTTCCCTCTGTGTCTTTGTGTGTGTGTGTGTGTGTGTGCTTGTGCATGCACACAAACACACACATGCCTACATGCTTTTGTGCTATTCTTGCTAAGGCAATTTCAAGTCTATGCAATTGTCTTAGCAACATTTTTGTAAGTAGCTTACCATTCACTGGCTTTTTCCTAAGGCTGAGAAAGAACTGGCTTTTTGTCTACAGCAAGACTAAAAGTCTGGCTTTCATGTCCCTACTTATTATTTTAAATTCTACAGTTAAGAAAGGGTTTATATATATTATTGTCACTGGATCTTTTCTCTCTTGGTCAGAGAAACTGGCAATTTGCTGGAATCTAATACAATAATATGTGGAAATGACCTTGGGAGATAGAAGCTGCAGGTTAGACAAGAGAGAAGAGGCAACTGAGTTTGCAGAAGGAATGAGGATGTAACTCTCCCTAGTTTTTTGGACTGTAAAGATGAGAGAAGAGATGTACTTTCAGACTTGCAAGATTCTGTAAGTGTAGCCTTATAGTAAGGTTAGAGCTAGATCTTCTGGGTCCAGATTACCTCGCAAGGCTGACATCTAGATATTAAACCTCTGGCAAATAAAATCTTTGATTTGCTTTTCTTTCATCATCTTCAATCCAAGCAAGAATTCTATGTAATGTGTACATCGTACCTTATAATGGTCTTTTCAGCATCTTTCCCAGATTATGCCTTCAAATACTTGTTGGACTTGGAACCACTCACAAACAACCCACTTTTAGCAGCACAAACACAGTGTAATCCACTTGAATATCTACGGATACCCTTTTTCTGGACTGGAACCACAAGTTCATTTTCAACAGTCACTATATGCCATATAAGTCCTCTTTTGCTATTACAGCAGATAGACATTTCCCATCTTTTCCTTCCCAGAATTTGCTCTGAGATTGTTGTACAATTCATGGCATGGAATCTGATTTTATACTGATACCAGCCTTTTCTTTCTTGGGAATATTATGCCTTATGGGGGTCTAAGTTAATTCTGGGCTTTCTGTTAACAAAGTGAGAACAATTATGTTTGGGTGTCTGCAGACGTGCATAAATATGCAGACAACCATGACTGAAGGTAGGCTCATCATAGACAATAATTGATCATACTTAGATAAAACCCTTGACAAGTTGACAAAGGCAGTTATGCAATATTTTGTTCCCCTAGCACACATATATTGTTCATTATTTATAGTTTTGTGGTTGCTGTTCTGACAACTTTTTAAAGTTTTATAAATTTAATAAAAATTTAAAAATATCAAAGTGAATCAAAAATATCCAGGCAGATAGTTTTTCCTATATTTTTTGTATCTTTCAATCACTTTACTTTATTCAGCTTCTTAATTTATTTATTCTATTTCTCTATTTTCTTCTCAAGAGTTAATTAGCATTCCATATCATTGTGAGGGCTTTTAAACAAGTTTTATTATACTTGTACAGAATGTTCCTTGGGGCTACTTACTCTGTGTCATGTTTGCAATTTGAGCATGACTAATATGTTTTTATTCTGTAAGGTGTTTTTGAAGTATTCAATTACAGGTAGTCTTTGACTTACAACAGTTCATTTAGTGACCTTTCAAAGTTACAACGGCACTATAAAATGACAAATTTTCATACTTACAACAGCTGCAGTATCCCAATGGTCAAAATTCAGACACTTGGCAAATGATATTTGTGACAGTTTTAGTATCATGGGGTCAGTGATCACCTTTTGTGACCTTCTGACAAGCAAAATCAATGGGTGATTCACTTAACAACTATGGCAAGAAAGGTCATACAATGGGGCACAATTCATTTAAGAACTGTCTTGCTTAGCAACAGTCATTTTGGCCTCAATTGTGGCTGTATGTTAAGGACTTTGTAGTGCTAAAATGATTTAATACTTAGGATAAGTTGAAGTTTTGATTAGAAAGATGTTCAAATGTTGAAAGAATGGAAGAGACAGAGAGAAAATAGCAAAAGAGATAGTTAAAATATAATGTTTAGTAAAGATTTTGATTTTTAGGGTCTAATATAAAGAAAAGCTAGAATCAAGAAGAATTTCTTATACCTTACCTTACATGTTCAGCAGGGGTGGGTTCTACTTACCTTTACTACCGGTTCTCTTCATGCATGCGCTTTGCGCGTGATTGGCACATGCATGCTCTCTTCGCTCGCGTGTGCACCAAACGTGCGCTCCATGCATGCGCACTTTTTTTTGGAAAAAAAAACTTGAAACAAGCACTCTGCGCATGCGCAGAGCAGAGTAAGTACGGGTGCATGGGTGGGCGCAGCTCCCGGCTGCTGAGAACCGGTTCGGTGACATCACACTGTCACTGCTACCGGATTGCGCGAAATGGGCCGAACCGGGAGCAACCCAACACTGATGTTCAACCAAAATGCATACAGTATACACATACAGTAACAGAGGTGAGAAAAGTGGACACTAGGATAACTCCAGAGCCATTTCTTTTCCTTTTTCAAAAAAACCGCAACACATTTCTTTTAAGATGTTGTTTTATGCCTGACACAGAAATAAGAGTCTAAAGCAGGATAAGATATTCCTTCTGTGCATGCCCAAGATGGCGTTTCACTGATACTGAGCGCCAGGGGCGAGGATGGAGATTCAGCTCAGGATTCCATCTACTTTCTGAACAGTTTTGAAATCTCAGTAGAAAAAGAAGTTTGGCCAAGGAACTTACACCTCAATGTTGATTCACCTTATTACTTGTAAACCATTTAACCTTGCCTGCTTACATAGATATCCATTATATTTTATGTTCCTGGCTTTTCACATACCTTAAACAGCAGTTCTTTGTACCAATTCCTCTTCTGTAGCTTATTTCATTACTTGGTTATTTACATGCTGTTTAAGTCTAGACTGAAAGATAACATAACAATGTATCTAAATTATGTATCTAAACTAATTTTAAAAGGATAAAATAATAGAAAACATTTCATAAAGCAGCAAAATCTGTTCTTATCTAGGGATGAATCAGATCCAACACATACGCATTGTGAGGACATAGAATTTTACAAATTTCCAGAAATTTTACTAGCATGATCCTTAAATAATTTCATAAACACACCTTTGAACTTCTGGCTGAGGCCAGACCAAGTTTTTGCTAATAAGGGAGAATTTAACTTCATGTTTAGGTAGAATATAAAGTTCAGACCAATAAAACATTTCAATAAAATGTATGCTGCTGTCTCAAATCTCTGCCTCTTTCCAGATGCATAGGCATATTTACTGTTATTAAATTTCTTCTCCATGACCTTTGAGTGTAGAGCATTAGATCTTGCCAAAATGAATGCCCTTTTATACGGAATAAAAATGGCAATGTAAAAATATTAGGATGGCGCCAAGTCTCTTTACTACTGATAAAAATTTTCAGAGGTTTGCTATATAAATTAAGCTATATAAATTAAGCACTCATGGCCAAGGTGTAAGCCAGATCAGAATGCATGCTATATGCTCTTTCCAAGAGGAGGTTAAATTTAGTATTTTCTGGACTTAGTACCAAAGGTCCTTTAGTACTATCAGTTTCCATAGTGCCTTTATTTAATGGCTAGCTTTCTTGCATGGCTTTTCACCAGGATCCAACTTGACTTTAGGGCCTGAACATGTTAAAGCGAGGATTGAAGTGAAAGCTAATTGTATGGAACATCAAATAGCCATGTCTTTGGTTGCAATTTGTTGCAATTTGGATATAATACATTTTTCATGTAAACCAGCTAAATATTTTTATAAGCTAATCATTCATACACATAGAAAAATATATTCCTTAACATAATACAGTCTCATCAACTTTTATACCCAAAATGAGAAGAAAGCCTCTCCTCCTTACTGAGGACAAAAAAATGCCTTGGGCTAACCCTGAAGCATCCTTCAACATCATTTTTAAAATTTTCATGAGTTGCAATAATAACAGTTTATGCTTAGTATTTCTCATTACTGTGAATAATATATTTTAACTCATCTAACAATCCATCAGGATTTTCTGTGGTTTTTTTTTTTTATCCAAATATGAATTCTGTGTGAATATTAAAGCTTTAAAATTTGGATATTCTCAAGCTATTCTTTATGGAAGATTGCATGCATCTGACAATAATAAGAGCTCATGTTACACAGTACCTACATGAAATTGCAGAAGGCTATAAATATTTCTGTATCAATTAATTTAGGAACTTAAAATATCTCTTAGTTTTAGCTGGAAGTGCAATTTCAAACATGCCTAGTTTGGGTTGGTTCATGTAGAGGGAGTCTGCAGGAAATAGCTCCTCATTTAGATAATTACTCTTGCATTGTAGGGGGTTTCTATCTCCACCTTGATCTATCTGACTTAGAGGATGAAAAACCATATTTTATATCAAGGTAGAAGCTATAATTTCCTTTAGGGATATATTTTAATGTGTATAGATGCATTTTTATATGTATGAAATCAGGAGTAGGATTCTGTAGTTTTAAAGGCCTATACTCTAATTCTCAGAGTAGGTCCAAAGATTTGATGACTGTCAGAGACATGAATGCTATTGTACTTTTGTATACCATTTATTTCCTAATAATAAAATCCAGTGCCTTAAAAGTAAAAACAATTAACACTATGGAAAGCACAATACATTTTCAAACCATTTCCAGGTATCTGTACAAGCATCCAGTCAGACTGGTGCAGTGGCCTAGAGGTGGCGCTCTTGCCTCACAATCAGGAGGCTGTGAGTTTGATCCTAGATAGAGGCAGATTTTTCTCTTTCTGCGCACAATGACAAGATATCTGCTGAATATAACTCCATGTTGGTGACAGGAAGGGCAACCGACCACTAAATACTCAGCTCAATTCAGTTGCCCAGACTCCACCCCTCAAAGGATTATGGGGTCATTAAAAGGATATGATGTACAAGCATCCAGTCACACAAAACAATTACATGGAGTAACAGTGACTATTAAGCATTATTTGGTTGTAATAGTTTGAGAATTAAAGATGTATCATTATATCTTGTCCGATATAATGATTAATCTTAAAGCAAATTATAGGATCTCTTGAATTATTGTCTGTATCTATTGTCTGTATCTATTGTCAGGGTGGCACTTATTAATATTTCTCTCTTGCATACAGTACAGATCTGTTCAGTGCAGATGCCTAAACTTCTCTGTTCATCTCTGTTCATCTCTGTTTCTGTAGAATCTGTAGTGAGTTTTCTAAAGGAGGGACCAGTAACAGTTTGGATCCGTGGAACTACTTTTAGAAAAGGAAAGGCTATTTGTTTTGTTTTCTAAATCTTGATGTTGTGGCCTTTTTAATAAAATGTTCGGCTCAAGGAGATCATTTCGGAAAGTTAATCCTTTTTCAGTTGAGTGGCAAAGATGTGATGAAGATATTATCCATTGAGTAGAACAGATGTAGAATGCTTATAGTAAGTATAGTGTTGGGGTCAGAGGAGAGAATCTTGGTATTTAAGATACCACAGCAGCAGCATTCTACATTAACTGGAGTTTCTGAAGATAGAATATATTAAGGTGATTCAGTCTACATGAAAGATGAAACAATTGCATGCAAGATTATAGCCAAATTGCCTGCCTCAATAATTGATTCAGTATATTAGCTAAAGGTCAAAAAAAAACCTCTCTTGGAGAGAATTGCCTTCTGGATAATATTAAAAGTAAAGGTGAATCCCAGAGCATCTCCAAACTGTAAAACTAATCCTTCAAGAAGAATATAAATCCACCCATAAACATTTCTCACCAGGAAATTAAGTTTCCTGACTAAAATCACTGCTTTGCCCAGATTTAATTGCACTGCATTTATTGTCATCCATTCCAGTAAGTGTGTGACCTCAGATATTATTAGTCTTCACATCCTTCTTAAATTGCAATAATAAAAATCAGGGTGCTGACAAACATTTACATACTATAGGTGAATTGCACATTGCCCATTGAAAAGAATATGTAAAAAGCAAAAGACTTAAGTTTTATACAGTGTAGTTTTCTTTGAGATGTATTTGATAGTAAAAATAGTATTCCAAAAGTAATTCAATTCTAGAGCGAGACTAAAATAGTATTGTTATGACAACATATATAAAAAGGTTTTGAATCTGTTTATCATAACTACAATGTAATCTTGTTTATTTAGAGAAATAAGATCCATAGAGTTTAATTAATTGAACTCTAACTGTAACCTAATAAATTCAGTTTAAAGTTTAATTAATTAAACTCAGAGTTTATTTGTATTGTAGAATTCTTCTTTTTATTCCATATTAGTAATATGAAAAAATATACCTAAAATGTTAACACATCAGGGATTTTTCAAAGTCAAATCCCAATTTTTATAATCTTTGTATTTGCTTAATATTCTTTTAGCTAATGCAATTTGGAATTTGAAATACATATTTTAGTTTTCAGTGAATGGCTTCAACGGCTTAGAGACTATATTTCATTATGTAAAAGTTCAGTTAGAAATGTTTATCACATGACAATCATGTGGTATTGACTTTATCAAATCAAACACAAGCACAAGAAATTTGTTTGGGTTTAGAAAAAAGTCTAGGTTTAGAATTCTCCTAAAAATAAGATGTCATAATTAGCTCTTTAGGTAAATCACTTTCATGACCCAAACAATTCCAGACCCTTAAAAGGAGGACTATTTTTTAAAAATCAAGACTTTCTAAGAATATTTACTAGCAAATTTTTTTTCCCCATCTTAGCCCTTTGCAACTTAACTCTAGCCTAAGGAAGGGAAAAATTTCAGTCTCCAAATTTCTAATTTTGTTGTAAGATGACTTAGAAAAACTGGGGAAAAAATCATTTCCTAATGTTGTAAGTCAGCTGTCTCTCTTTTAAGTGCCATAATCCATTTGGTAGTTTTAGTCACCTCTTCTGCTCAAGCAGTTCCATCTTTTTGGGCATTGAAATTGATTTTTCTCATCTTAGCATGTGAAGATCGAGAGTGTACCCCTTGCCCCATCGCCTGGGAGAGTACAATGGCACCAACAGCAGAGGATGTGAAGGCAGCACCTTTTCGAACACCTGAAATGGCAGCATCAGGAGCATCAGCACGAGTAGACTATGTTGAGGTAGTTCTCCCATGCTATACTATGAAATCAAAACAGTTTGGGGATACTACATGCTGATGGAGGCTGCCTCTTACTAGATAATCTTTGAGCCAAATGTTTACTGTGTTTTAGAATATGCACTTTTTCTTTGAGAAGAGAATATGCCCTCTCCACACTTAAACTTCTACATAGGATAAAATTGGGCCAGTTCCCAGGAATTTTATCACTGAAGAGCAGTGTTACTCATTTGTATTTCGGTCAAAGCAGCCATTTTGCTCCCTGCAATTCCAAAACTGAAAAAAGTAATAGATTTTAAATTACTCACAATAGCATAAATGTAGGAAAAGATAACTTTCCACGTCTATAAATTTGCCTTTAAAAGTTTGTTCATGGATGATTGGAGGTTAAAAACAAAAAAATTCAGTTGTTTAGAAAGATTTGCACCAATCTAGATTTGCAAGACAAAGATGGAAACCTTAGGCACTTAACAAAGAACCAGGAGTGGAAGTATGAGTGACTTGCTTTTTTAAAATAGTTTCATATTCTGAGTTGCACTGAAATTTCAAGTTCTCCTTATCTTCAGGGATAATATATGTGACTTTTCTCCAAGAGAGGAATATATGTATCTTCCTCTTAATAAGACATGAAGATTAAGATAGGAGGTCAGAGTCACTCATGTTTTCTCTCTTGATTACCCTCTAGATTTTTAAAAAATGTTTTATGTTTTTATGATACTGTGCATTAGAAGAATATACATTTATTGTGTATTTTAAATTTAAGGCTGATTACAGGTTGCTTGTTTTATAGCTTATATTAGTCCAGTCATTTTGAGAAGAATTTATTTATAGATGTATATATTTATACATCTCACTACATTTGCACATTTATTGGTGTGTGTGTGTGTGCGCGCGTGCGTGCGTGCGGGCTTGCATGCTTTATTGAGTGATATACACTTTCACTTGTATCATTTAAAATATGTTCAGATTTATGTTTTAAAAGATTGATAATGTGTTGTTGATAAAAGTAGCAGTAGATTATGGCAATAGATTATGGTGAATTTAAATAATTGACAACAGCTGCAGATGGATGATACAAACAGAGTTTAGCAAAACTAGAAATAGTAGTAAAATATTAAAAGGATGGATGTTGAATTCTTTTTAATTTATTCAGGAAAAATCATTTTTTAAATATTTTTAGAGCCATTTCAATACTGATAAATAAAAATATAGATTATCTTTTCCCCATGAATTGAAATGGAAATTTTTTAGATTTCCACTATAATGTCATTACTTGGAAAATAAAGTTATTTATCTGCAGAACCAATTCACAGTAGAGGTGTTGTACCTGAAATTTAAATGTAACTATTAAAATATGAAGTATATGATCACAATATATATACCGTATATCATCAGATATGCCAGTAGGAATGCTAGGAGAGAGTGAACTCTTTTTAATATTCAAAATTTGATACTGTGTAATTTCGGAAGCTAACTGATTTCAAATCAATTTCAACTTTATAAATTAATCCTTAATATTTTCATTGGGATTCTAGCATTATGATCTATATTCAATTGGCTAAACTTAAATATTTCTACTATATTATTACCGAACATCATAGTTTATTTGCTTTAATATGTTGATGTTATTAATTTTATAGTTTGTTAGTAATATATATGGAGAAAATATTGAATTAAATATTCTGGGTCTCATGTATAAATTATATAGATTCTTTTTAAAATTTATTTTTTTTATTTTAAATATTGGATTAGAAAGTTAAGTAAAAAATAAATTGTTTTTCATATAAATTCTTAAATTACAGCCCAATCAACAATTAGCATCTTATAGTATATTATGTAGTTTTGAATAGTTCCACATAAAAATGAGTTTGATTTTAATCTGTGGAGTAAAAGAAGCTTGAGACTGTTTTGAATAACTGTTATTGATGGAAGTTCACTCTGTATATATATGACCATTTTCACTAGTTTATAACACCTGGGGTACACATAATCCTAAATCATTAGAACACAAGGGGCGTTTGTTAAAATGGACAAGCAATATTATTATTATTATTATTATTATTATTATTATTCTAATACCAATGTAATGAATATTGTTGTGAATACTTTGATTATTATTTCCCAAAAATATCTGTATCCAGACAACTTACTGTTTAACTAAAAATGGAATTTTTATGTTATAAAACTTTTAAAAAACTATTTAAAAATTCTGAGTCATTATGTAATATATTTTGCTTAATAATGAAAAGTCAGCCTTGAGAATTGCCCCTGAATCTTCACTGTATTTGAGGGATTAAGTAGGCGTTCATAATTTAGTCTCTTTTTAGTATAATACTTTTCTCATAGGTTTAGAGCAAGGGACTTTTTTCTCCTTCGTTAAACTGGGCGTGGCCAGCACATGATGCATCTGGCCCATGAGCCAGGAGTTTGACAACCCTGGTTTAGAGCATGTAGGTGCCTAAATAGATTCCATGGGCTCTAACAGTCAGTTATGACACTGACTATGATCATAAGCGTTCCTGATTATCTTAGCAGCAATACTTCTAGTGTCCATTTAGTTCAGCAGAATACATTTATTCTTCAGTGGCCGTAGAAGAGAATAAAGTCTTGCAAGTGTTCTGTACACAAGAGAGGATATTGCCTGGGTTCATTACAGGGGTGAAATGCTACCGGATTGCACAGGATCGGGCGAGTAGGTAGCAACACCTGGAAATAGTTCGGAGAACCAGTAGTAAAAATGGCCGCTTGCCTGCCTGCCTTCCTGCCTGCCTTGGCTTGCTTAAAGGTCCCTTTCTACATTATATAGTTCCTTTCTTCCATATCCCATTTAAATCAGCCAACCCAGAAATCTATTTTTGGCAAAAAGTAATTATTGTTGTCTCCCTAACTAAACAAGTCAATTTTGCCCTCTCTGCAAGTTCTGCCATCTTCACTATCCAATCTTCCGTTATGGGTATTTCTGTATTTTATATTTGTGTATAGTAACCTTGTTGCAATTATCATATATAATATCAGGTATCCATAAGTCCTTTCTAATTGCACATCTATAAGTCTTAATTTAAAAAAATAAATCAGTTTTTATCTGAGTAATAGTGTTTAAAGTTTGGTAAATATGTATTTATATCCAGTGCTTTTTCACTTTTACACATGAGTGCCCTACATACTAAAATGTTCCTTCATACAGGAGTCATAATTTATAGATGTCTCATCAGTGCTCATCCAACAGTGACAGTCTAGAAAGGTCTAGGTGTTTCTTACTTTTTTGTTTTTGTGATCCCAGTATATATCACATAAATTCCCCAGTACTCAGTTGGTCTTCCCTGTAAATTCATGTGCATAACATTGGATCACTTGTTGTTGTTGTTTTGTGTTATTGCTGGAGTCTTTTCCTGTGATATCATACCTACCTTGATTTTTTTTTTTTGCCTCCAAGACTAAAAATAAGTCTAAAAATAAGATTAGGTAAAATTCTCTGATCTGCTTCCTATGAGGTCAGTATTTATCTAGAGCAGTGTTAGTGTTGATTTTCTCTTATATAATTGTTTGACTCTCCATAATGCTAAATAGTTTGTTGTTCAAAAGGCCGTATCTCAAAGAAATGTCAAAGAACCATTTTGTAATTATAAAAGGCAATGGTGTATAACATTGAGATAAATGATTTATGCCCAATAAATGCTTCATTTATGGTCCCGGTAAATTTAACAGCATTGAATAAAAAAAGGGAGGGGGAGGGAGGGAGGGAGGAAAGGAGGAAAGGAGGAAGGATCATAGTTACTTCTAAACGTGTTTTCATAATTAATCTAACTTAACACATATTCTTCTGAAGATGCAAATAAAGCTTCATTGCATATTAGTCAATTTCTTTTTTTATTAATGACTGCCCAAATTGAGAAGACATTGGGAAAGAGTAGCTGACAGTTTGTTCATGCCTTCCAAGTCCAGCCACAAGGCAAAAACTAGTTTGTTTGTAATAGTGATTAATAGCCTCATTGGGACAAGGAATCAAAGGAACAGAATGGAGTAGTCAAGTGAAAATTTAGAACAGAAAATATTACGTTATGTGGTCAAATAATGTTCATTTTTTATAGCCAATTTCTTTTTCGAGGAGAATACATCTTATGATCTCTCATGTGTCTTGTTCATTATGTTTAAAAATGTTACTAATAGGTAAATTATGAGGTTAGACAGACAGTATCAGATACATACAAGTACCATGTTTTCCCGAAAATAAGACCCTGTCTTATATTTTTTTGAACCCCAAAATAAGTGTTTGGCCTTATTTTCAGGGAGGTCTTATTATTTTGGGGTGCATGGAGCAAGATGGGGCTTCTCTTGCCATCTTACCTGATTTCCAACTGTGCATTTAAATATTTTTGGGCAGGCCTTATTTTTGGGGGGAGGCATATTTTAGCGCATGCACTCAAAAGCCCGATTGGGCTTATTATCAGGGAACGCCTTATTTTCAGGGAAATGGGGTAGTTGAAATATACAAAACTCATTAGCGATAGATTGTATTAACTTCCAAGTCAAACAGTGACAGTTTTCAACCTTTTTGCATCAATATTCTCTACAATCTTATTTTACACTAGTCTTTTTCTTCCTGCTATTTTTTCTGAGATGATAATCTGAAGACTATTCTGTCAGAGAATTACAGAACATAAATTCAACGCATCTAGACAACATCAATGGGAGAATTGATTCAAATATTGAAGTGAAGTGTTGCATTGTTTGGCCGGATATTAGCCTTGATTGTTTAATATCAAAACTACTCCAACAATAAAGGGGAAACAATATAAAATTCACAGTGAGGGAAAACCCAAGACAGAATAATTTGTATTACATGTTTAGTATTTAGCATATGTATTACAGTATTGCAAAATATGGTTTCATATCTCTGTTCATATTGCTCATGTACAGTGAGTTTAGCATATTTATATTATATATTTAATAGGATATTTTCAATACTTTGGCACTGGAAAATTCCCAAACCCCTTATTACAAAATGTTAGCATTTTGATCTATTATTGAAATCATTTTCAATACTGTATTGCAGAAATCATTTCCCATTTATGAAAATGTTCCTTGAAGAGAATCAGATTTTGATACTTCTACCGATTTAAAATCTCAATTTAAATAAAATGAGAACCAGCTCACACAATATCATCAGGGGTGGGTTCTACCTACCTTTACTACCGGTTCTCTTCGTGCACGTGCATGATTTGCATAAACCGCGCTACCGTGCATGCGCAGACAATTATTTACAAAAAAAATCACCGAAAAAGCGCTCTGCGCATGCACAGAATGCTAATTTTGGGATTTTCGGAATAAACAGTGAGTTTTGGGTGTGCGGGTGGGCCCGGGTCCAGGACGCTGCGAACCGGTTCGGTGACGTCACAGCATCACCGCTACCTATTCGCGCGAAACAGACCAAACCGGGAGCAACCCACCACTGAATATCATGTATTTTAAGCTTAGAGGTCTTCAACCCATAAAAAGATTGTGTGCCCAAAAGTATTTTCATAATAAAAGCAGCAGTTTCTTAATTTGACAAAAAATTGCTGACTTCTTTAGTTTTAACAATGTGAATGCATGCCTTATCACTTTGCATACTGTAGATTTACTAAATTTATTATTAGATAAAATGATTATAATTGTCTTTGCTTTTTTATAGGTCAATGCACAAACTGACCCAGCTGGAGAGGCTTGACCTGGGTAATAATGAATTTTCTGAGCTGGTAAGGAACATTTGTTCAAAAACAAACAAAACAATCATTCTAAAATAAGCAGTCATTTAATATACAAATCCTCAGTCTAGTGATCCATATCATTATGCTCTTTAAGGCAAATTTGCTCTCTTGAGAAAAAAAGTTGCTGCACTATTTAATGTCCTTATATGTTGAACAAAGTTCTGTTCTATGTAGATGATTTAAAAAATCAGCTATGGAGTGATAATGGATCTATTTCTGTCTGTGAACCGTTTTTTAGAAGAGAGTAGAAGAATCAGAAATATAATTAGTTATTTCTTTGTTTATTGTACCTAGTACTGTAAATTTTGTGGGATAATATGGGAAAGAGCAGACGGTGATCTTGCTTTAAAACAAAGTAACATAATAAATAAATAAATAAAACTAAAATAAAGGCTTATACTTTCTATAAGTCATAATAATTAAACGTTTAGAGTTTGAAAAATTCTAATTGAATAGAATAGAATTTTTTATTGGTCAAGTGTGATTGGACATACAAGGAATTTGTCTTCGGTGCATAAGCTCCCAGTATACATAAAGATATAAGTGATAAATCATGATCATAGCCATCATAATACATTCATCATAAACCATAAAATTCAACACTTAGTGATAGTCATAGGATAGTAAATAATCAATCAACCTAAATCATATTAGGAAACTAAATAAAACAATATAAATTATTTTACAAAGATACAAGTGTAGTGCTTCCCCCTAAAGGGCCACTGGAGTCTGGCTTCTCCTGGCCATCTTGGTATGGTCACTGGGCCACACTGGGCCCTTGATCATACAGTGTCGTAGTGGTCAGTCTCCTCTCAGCAGGCAGGTCATGTGGGGTGATGGTCAGTCTTTACCAACCGGTGGGTCATGTGATGAGATATATTCATGTGGCTGGTTGGCCCTTCTTCATTTCTCTCTCTCCTCTCTCCCTCTCTTGAATTGCCTGCTGAGCTCTCCTTCAACTGCCTCTGCTCCTTCATGGATTCCTCTGCTTGCCCTACAGAAGCCTTTCCTTTCCTATCTCCTTCTCTCTCAGGCTTGTCCAACAAAAGTCTCCTCTATCCTATCTCCTGTCTCTCAGTCTTGCCCCACAGAAGCCTCTCCTATCCTATCCCCTTCTCTCCCTCAGGCTTGCCCCACAGAAGCCTCTCCTCTCATATTCCCTTCTCTCTCTCAGGCTTGCCCCAGAAAAGCCTCTTATCTCCTATCCCCTTCTCTCCCTCAGGCTTGACCCACAGAATTCTCCTCTAGCCTTCTCTCCTTCAAGCTTGCCCCACAGAAACCTCTCCTATATTTTCTCCTTCTCTCCTTCAGGCTTGCCCCGCAGAAGCCTCCTTTATCCTATCCCCTTCTCTCCCTCCCTCTATAGAACTGTAGAACTGTATCAGCAGCTCCTTGGGCAGTTTGAGCTTTCTGAATTGATGCAGAAAGAACATTCTTTGTTGTGCTTTTTTGATAACATTTTTAATGTTAGGTGTCTATTTTAAATCTTGAGATATTATAGAACCTAGAAACTTGAAGGTCTCTACTGTTGATATTGTGTTGTCTAGTATTGAAAGAGGTGGTAGTATAAGAGGGTTTCTCCTAAAATCTACCATCATTTTTATGGTTTTGAGTGTATTTAGTTCAAGATTGCTCTGGTCACACCACAAGGGTATTGTTCAACCTCCCGTCTGTATGCAGATTCGTCGTTGTCTCAAATGAGACCAATCACTGTTATATCATCTGAAAACTTCAGTACTTTAATAGAACGATCTTTTGAGATGCAGTAATTGGTATATAGAGAAAAGTGGGGAGAGCACACAGCCATGGCCCCTGTGCCAATTGTACAGGTATCTGATGTGATTTTGCCTAGCTTCACCTGCTGCTTCCTGTTGATTAGGAAGCTTATGATCCACTTACACTTATTCAGATCTGCTATTGTTATTTGGGCTGCTAACTTTTCCACCCAGTTCTAACGAGTGTCAGCTTGATACTTAGTTGACCAATTGATGTATAGACCAGGGGTGGGTTCTACTTACCTGTCCTACCGGTTCTAAAGGTGTATGTGCTTCGCGTGTGGTCGGGGTGCGTGGAACGCATGGAAGGCGCGCATGCGCGCTGCATGCGTGCGCACACCGAACGGGCGTGCATGCGCAGAAGCTTTTTTTGACCAAAAAAGGTCAAAAAAGTTTTCTGTGCAAGTGCGCTTCGCGTGCTCCACAACCGGACCGGTAAGTATGGCCGCGCGGGGGGGGCGTGGTCCAGGATGCGTAGAACCGGTTTGGTGATGTCACAGCAACACTGCTACCAGATCACACGAACCGGACCGAACCGGGGGCAACCCACCCCTGGTATAGCCTGATTAAACCATTTGTAAATCAAAATATGAATTTCAATAATATTTAATGTAATAATCACTTAAGAGTGTCTGTTCATATAAAAGCTGTTTTTTTTGCAGCCTGAAGTTCTGGAACAAATACAAAACCTAAAAGAATTATGGATGGACAACAATTCACTTCAAACATTACCTGGGGTATGGCTGTATATCCATATATGTACATATGAAATATATAATATTGCAGAAATGTATAATAAATATATTTTGGAAGTGCAGATCATTTTTCTTTACTGAAGTCATTTTGGTACTGCCTTCACTGAAAAAATTCTTAAAAATTTAGGGAAATATTGACATATGCATCTGCCTTAAAAATAGCCTATGTTGAACTGTGTAGCACAGTCAAACATCAGAAGTTGACCACAG
Organism: Grayia smithii; assembly: GCA_032468115.1. Classification (NCBI taxonomy): domain Eukaryota; kingdom Metazoa; phylum Chordata; class Lepidosauria; order Squamata; family Grayiidae; genus Grayia; species Grayia smithii. The sequence continues at coordinate 141,164 of JANHFM010003328.1, read as the reverse complement.
AAAATTTTTGTGACATTTTTATTATATCATAAAATATTTAATGACTTTTATTGTACAAAATATTTGATAGAATTTGTCCAATTTCTATTCCATCAGAATCTGGGTTCTGGATTTTGGATGCATTCTATAGTTTAGCCTATTTGAGGTACCTTGGTTTAAAAATTATTGCCCTACAATGGACCGTTTCACCCAGTTAAAGGTTATACACAAACAGGAGAATTTCAGCAATATATAGATTTAACAATAAAAGTACATTGTGATGACCCAGGGTGTGGCACAAGGGCAACACAGCCAGAGAATAATTACAAGTCCCTTTATTAGCTCCAGACTTTGCTCCCAATGTCCCTTTACTCTCCAGTCTGGAGAAAAACTCTTCCATATGCCTGTAAGCAGACAAAATTTCCAACTATAAATCAAACAGGGCAAGATAAGGTAATTAATCCAGCAGGGCAAGCAAGATAAGAAGTCCAGACTTGAAGAAGCATAGCAGTAAATCAAACCAGTTGGGAGGATGCCAGGAAGTCAGATAAAGCAGCGAACACGAACTCAGTGTTTGTTCCTGATAACTGCCCCTCCCATTTGCCTCTCCTTTTAAACTCCAACTCCAGGTGTATTTTGTGAAAGGAGTCAGGGCCGTCTCCTTCTTTGTAAGCCACGCAACCTATGTTGCTCTCATCTCCATTCTTTCCTGCATGCCCTAGGATGAGGAGGGGGTGGACATTGTTCTTCATCAGAACCCCCTCTCCCTTGTTCTACCTTTCCCCTGCTCTGCCTAGCCTGACTTTGCCCTTCCCAGTTTCCTCCACAGCCAATGGAGCCACACTCTCGCTCTCTGTCAGCTGTTCCTCTTCCATCTCAGTCAGATTCTGACAGGAGCATGACATACATAAACCCAAAGGAAGAAGAAAGAAACATTTCATATGAAAACAAACAAAGAGTAATTAATAAAAGAATAGATCAACATAAAAGAATAAATCAACTTAAAAGGAGAAGCAAATTACCAAAATTATTAGACTAGTAACTATGACTATTGAAAATCAAATAAATCTTTATTATGTTCATGAAGCCAAAATAATGTCAACTGCACCAGATTTCGTCCCTGGAGATATTTAACTAAGATGAGGCAAATAATCTCCAAATTAGCATGAGTTCAGATTAAGAATTATTATTAAGTTTGCCATGCTGTTGAAAAGGGACAACATCAAGAGCACATGACAAATAGTTTATTTTCTCCACTGAGTAAGGACTTTGACAGGAAAAGTATGGCCTTGTTTTTCTAACAAGATCAATATCATTATATAGCAGTAGCTGGGCAAGGAATATTTGCTAAATATTTAGTATAAGAGAGCAGTTTCCCATAGAAAGGCAATACAAACAAAGTTGGAACTTTGATTAAATTATGTTGGATGTCCTTGTCAAAGGTCCATAGTTTCAGATGAGACCTTGTTTTCCAGATTTAAATAATGAGTTGATTTTTTGAGTCTGCAACAGTTACTGCCTTCTGTAAGGACAGAATATTGTACTGCGGTATCAAAGAGTCCAAGATGCTTACCAAAATGTGTACCTTAATCCAGTATAAAGGTATACTCATATAAATAGACTATGTGTTTGGTGCCTTTCAGTATCATAGAAGTGCATGCAGCATGCCTGTTCTAATATATCCCCCCCTATTGGCTAGAACGGCCTTTGCACAACTTTGTATTGTATGCCACTTCCTAGGCTGAGAGGCTCTACTCACGATCATTCATACTCTGGTTACCTCCTAATTCAACTACTGCAATGCGCTGTATACGGGATGCCTCATATGGATATTACACAAAATGTTCAAAGCTTAATAACTATAGTTTCAGTCAAAATATTAGAAACTAATATATTTTGATTGTCCTTGGTTTTTCCATTTAAACTGATCAATGAGACTACAAGACAGTTGACTTTTGCTTCAATAAATTGACATTGCCTATTCATTACCGGTAACTTTTAAGTTTGTAGTGTATTACTGTATTAAATATTAGTAACTGCAATGAATAGTTCAATCAACTAACTATATTCTTATGTAATCTTATCAAGTCTATAGGACGATTAAAACAACTGATATACTTGGATATGTCAAAAAATAGGATAGAAAGTATAGATCTGGACATATCAGGATGTGAAGCCCTTGAAGATCTACTATTGTCATCAAATATGCTACAACAACTGCCAGATTCTATAGGTATTGACTGAATAATGACTACTCTGGAATTGGGTTTGGGGTAATAGATGAAATTCATTAGATTCTTCTCAATAGTAACAAAAAAACCCCAGTAAGCATGAGTTATTAGCAACTTTAACTTGAAAATTACATTCTGCTCTTACATTAAGTTAAAGAACACAAATGAAAGTTTTTATGTCATGCTTCAAAGTTTAAAGAAATGCATTTCATTAAATTGGTCAGTATATAATTTTCCTACATGAGAACTCATGCTTGGGTATGTTTCTTAAAGTTTTCAATAGCATTAATACTTTTGTTTCAGAATGTTTCTTACAATAGATATAGTAATTTCATTTAGAAGATGTCACCAAGAATAATTACTGATGTAATTAACATCTTCAGATATAAGTTTCAAAGTGCGTTTTAAAAAGTATAGTATAGGAATTAAATGGGATGCCAATCCATTTAGATGGATTGGATTGGAAAAGTAGTGTGTTTATGGAAAGAACACTTTCAGCTGATTATCAGATTCTCTCTGTGTGTTTCTCTTTCAATCCTGTTATTTCAAGTCACATCTATTCATAAATCTTGTAATAAGTATCATAACATAACATCAGAACTACCAAACAACAAAAGCTGCAGTTTGCATTGCAAAACAAATGTAGTATATGCTTGCACTATCCCTTTATTCCAGGGACAAACTGGATTTCTTTGAGGACCAGATCAGCATTGTAGTTGTCCTCCGTGAGCCAACCAGGAAAGACATGGGATGCAGCGGGGGGG
>JANHFM010003328.1:127563-138090 GCA_032468115.1 Grayia smithii | reverse complement strand
CTGGTTCTATAGAATAGGTAGCGGTGACGCTGTGATGTCACCGAACCGGTTCTAATAGTCCCGGACCAAAGCCCCCCTGCGCGCCCGTACTTACCTGTCCCTGCGTGCAGTGCACGCAGCGCCCTTGCGCGTATGCGCAGGAAGCTTTTTTTGAGCTTCTGAGCACACTCTGTGCGCTCCGACCATGCACGAAGCACATGCACCTACAGAACCGGTAGCAAAGGTAAGTAGAACCCACCCCTGGTCTTGACTTTCAATGGGTCACTTAGCCACTGTTCAAAGTTAACAACCACACTGAAAAAAGGGGCTTACGACCGTTTTTCATACGTATGACCATTGCAGCATCCCCACACAATCAAACTTCAAATACTTGGCAACTGGCTCACATTTATGACAGTTGCAGTGTCCCAAGGTCACGCGATCCACTTTTGCGACCTTCTAAACAAGAAAGTCAGAGTCGTCGAACAACTGTATTACTAACTTAATAACGGCAGCGATTCACTTAACAATGGTGACAAGAAATGTTGTAAGATGGAGCAAAATTCACTGAACAAATGTCTCATTTAACAGCAGAAATCTGGGGCTCAGTTGACCTGGTAAGTCGAGGACAACTATTAAGGGCCTATTAGAATGGTGCTCAGCCCAAACTTAACCCAACCTGATTATAGTTTGGACTACGTAGTCACTCAACATTTCATTTGCCTTTAAATGCTGGAAAAGAACAGGACAGCTGAGTCGATTGATCAGTTGCTTCCAGAAGTTGTGGGTGCTCCATCACTGGAGATTTTTAAGAAGAGACTGGACAGCCATTTATCCAGAATGGTACAGGATCTCCTGCTTGAGCAGCTGGTTGGACTAGAAGACCTCTACAGGGTCTCTGTTATTCTGTTATTTCTGTAGGTAGCATTGTCAGGAGAAATTATGCAACATGTACATCCTGCATTATACTTCCAGAGGTTGTTGACTGTCCATACACACCAAATCCCATAGAGCTAAGATCAGTGAAAGAATACCGTCTTCCATTCGTTTTCCCAAATGATCTGAAATCTTTTTAGGAAGAAATTCAGACAACCCCTAAATAAGTATTTAGCCGTGGTGGCGCAGCAGTTAGAGTGCGGTACTGCAGGCTACTTCTACTGCCTGCCAGCTGCCTGCAATTTAACAGTTCAAATCTCACCAGGCTCCAGGTTGACTCAGTCTTCCATCCTTTAAAGGTCGGTAAAATGAGGACCCAAATTGTTGGGGGCAAGAGGCTGACTCTGTAAACCACTTAGAGAGGGCTGTAAAAGCACTATGAAGCAGTATATAAGTCTAAGTGCTATTGATCCCAGAGACACTAGTCCTTTGCTATTTCCAGGCTGGTCCCGCAGGCCAGGTCTAAGCATTCTGTGGGCCTTGAGTTTGACACTCCTGCTTTATTCTGTCTCTCTTAACCAGTGTTAAGAAACATTAACCAACTATTTAACAACCACTCTCTTTCTCTCTTTTCTTTCTCTCTCTCTCTCTCCTCTCTCCTCTTTCCTCTCTCAGGGCTCCTGAAAAGACTTACCACTTTGAAAGTAGATGACAATCAACTTACAGTTCTACCCAATGCTATTGGAAAGTAAGTGGAAAATATTTTAAAACTTTTCATTTGGTTATATCCTAACAAAAAGAAAACACTTATTTCCTTTTCTTCCTTTACTTTTTTCTGAAGCATAATTTCTTTCTTTGTATTTTTGAGTTTTGATTTATTTCGGTCATCACTATATTGATCACCATTACAGCTTGGATTCATCAAGCATTCAAAAATTGTTCTATATTATATGTAGGAATGTCAAAACCAAAGTTACTAAAACTCTATCGATAATGTAGTTCAATCCATCTAAGTTCTAATTGTGTGATAGAACTTACATTATTATTTCATTATTATGTAATAGATGTGATAGTGTAATGATTATTACACTAATAATAATAATATATAATAATAATAATAATTACAATAATGTAATAATTACATTATTATGTAATAGAACAGCAAGTAGGACTAGAAGACTGCCAAGGTCCCTTCCAGCTCTATTCTGATTAATCATTTTGATTCATCTTTTCCACCAGATGGGAAAGCAGATGAGAAAGCATTTCCCACTGGCATGGCCTTTTCTTTTAGTAATATTTAGACATCATTCTCCACGGGAGTATACTCATTGTCAAAAGTGGGTATTACATTCTATTTTCCTAATTGTTGTTCTTTGTTATACAATATTTGCTTCTCCTTTTATAACTTTATAAGCTGCTCTTTCTCATTATTTCCTTAATGATAATAAACTCTTGGATGACAAGAGTCATGTCCAGTGACCTCTTGGTACAGATATCTTGCTAAAAAGTTTATTGCCTAACTTTAGAAGTTCAGCCTATTGTTCTGTGCAAGACCAAAAGCCCCATAAATGTCCCAATGTAAGTAATTACTTGAGGAAATCAAGTCAAAGGATCTTGGTTTTCTTTTTAAAATACTGATTTATTGATTTCAGTTGATGAAGAGATAAGTATATTAAACTTTTCCGGCCTTTTAACCTTTGAATATGTCTGCTTCTGAAACAATGTTAAAATTAACAATTTTCATAGAATAACAACAACAGAAAATATTTCACTACAGTATGGTTGGCTTTGGTTTTGCATGCTGTGAACATCCAGTCATTGCAGTTTCTAGTTCAAGGTTATATTGTTCGTTAATGTTTAAATTATATCAATTGATATGAAGTAAAAAACAGCAAATACCAGGATCCATGGAGCAATATACTTTAAACCTGTATCTGGTTTTGGTCCCTTTGTTTTAAACAAACATCTGGACTATTTTTAATATTGTAATATTTTTTTGAATAAAATTTTTCCATCTGCTTTACTAAATAGAAACTGACAATATGTTTTATTTGTTTAAAGTGTAAATTGCTTAACAAAAGTTTAAAAGGTAGAAAAATAGGAGAGAGGGTACTGTGCGCACCACCCTGAACCCCAAGGGAAAATTAACATAAACATCTAATGAATTAATAAAGTAAAAATCAGTATCAGTGTAGTAGGAAACTTATGCAGTTGTATTAGTTTATAAAATTAGCATTTTTAGGTGTTAGCAGAAATATAGTGAGAACTAAGAGAAACATTTATGTACATATATGCATATGTATACATTATATGTGGGTTTATTGATCAAATTGCTTTGACAGAAAAAGTCTTATTTCTCTTTCTTTCTCACATTGATTATGTTTTGCGAAGTGTCATAATCTGATGTACCAAATTTATATCATAGGGCCCTTACTTTTGACTGGGCATAAATCATTTCTTGAATTATTTATTTTCAGTGATGTAACTGGCAACTACTTATGACCACAAGTAAGCCCAAAATTTCTGTTGCTAAGTGAAACATTTGTTAAATGAGTTTTGCCCCATTTTATGGCCTTCCTTACCACAGTTGCTGCACAAATCACTGCAGTTAAGTTAGTGACATGCTTGTTAAGTGAATCTGGTTTCCCCATTGACTTTGCTTGTCAGAAGGTTGTAGAAGTGGATCACATGACCCAAGACACTGAAACTGTCATAAATATGAGTCAGTTGCCAAGCATACAGTGGTGGGATTTAAATAATTTAACAACCGGTTCTCTGTCCTAATGATTTCTTCCAACAACCAGTTCACCAAAGTGTTCCGAAAGTTAACAACCGGTTCTCCTGAAGTGGTGTGAACTGGCTGAATCCCACCACTGCAATTATCTAAATTTTGATCACATGATCACGGGGATGCCGCAATGGTCATAAGTGTGAAAAACAGTCATAAGTCACTTTTTAGTGTCGTTGTAACTTCAAATGGTCACTAAATGAATTATTGTAAGTCAAGGACTACCTGTACTGATTTAATAAGTCTGAACCCTTTTTGGTATTTTCAATTAGAAGAGTATACCTCAAGTGATCATAATTACCTGTGCAAAGGATAACCACCACATAAGTAGTACTAAAAACATATGTATCACCAAATCAGTTATATTCGATTCACCTAAGAGTATTTTCCAGCTTTTTCATTTAAAAAACACATGCTTTAAAGCAAAATGTGCACAAACAATATTTTAGATGAAATCAACTCATTTCCATCTACTGTCCCTCATTATTATGAATTCACACACAGGATATATTTTCATGGAGTTCTGCTTGATCAAGCTAAATACCTACTGTATTTAGCACAGTATATATGATTTTGTATAGAACATCTGGATGGAAGTCATAGAAGAACCCTCTTGGTTATAGTAGGATCTTACCCACTTCAGACATTCCCTGTTCTTCTCCATTAATCAACTGCAAGCTGCTAGGCTTAGAAATCATCTAATTCTTTACAAATATTTTTGTGATTGTTATAAAACCATCAAATGATTTTGAAGGACTTCTTAGAAACTGATTTGGTATAGTATCATGCCATTCCTTTTTCTGGGGTAGAGACAAATCTTTTTATTGTGAGAAAGGCATAATTGTTGGAAATGAGCTCAGCGTGAACTAGCCTGTGGCTAATCATGTTGCTAATTCCAGATAAATGACAGTTTTGAACATGGTTAGAGTATCAGCTCAAAGTCTGGAGCTAGTAGGTCTGCCTGCTTAAATGGTAATTAGCTAGACTCTCCTGCTGCTAATGGCTCCCTTCATCTTTGCAATGATGTGTAAGATTTTTTTTTCCTTTGCAAAGTATATTTCACATAGGAGGACATTTTGATGAAGGATATAAATCTGGATTTGAGTGGTGTGGAAAGAATCAAGATCTTTTTAAAAGTTCAAGATTTGCTTTTTGAGCTTTTGGTTGCTTAAAACACAACATAGGGAGCAATATTAAGTTATTTTCACATCTAATAACTCTTCAAGAAAGGAAATATAATAGAGGATAATTAACGTAGGTAATATTTCTCAATAAACCTCTACTATTCAGTTAAAACATTTATACAAAATGATAATGGTAACAATACTATATAAAAGGCTAAACTCTTTTCTGACATGATAATTTTCTTAGTGCAAAACATTTTATGTGTAAAACATTAACAAAATGCATTATATCTGGGTGATGCATTTTTATGATTCTTATGAATATTAATGGTCCTTGCATTTTATTATTATAAACAAAAGATATAATTTGAACTTCTCCTGAAGGAAGTTTTATTTGGATCAGATAAATAATAGTGGGGAGAATAATTATTCATCTGTAATCTACTAAAATCATGACCGTGGAATATCTTGGGACACCACTGGTTCAATGTCTTTGAAACAGTGATGAACACCAACCTGTATAGTTGGCTACAACAAATGGAGTAAAATCCGCAGGGACTTCTTTACCTTTACATAAGCTACTAAATAAAGTCTATTATTATACTCTGGGGAAAAAGAACAGTAAAAACTTTTTATAGGCCTATTCAAGTTGTCTATAAATGATAGTCAATACTTCCAATTGCCAGCTTAATTTACAAATGATTAAAATTAAATAATATATTATTATATTACAATTCTGTTAAGCTTGCAACCTTCTCAGTTTTTCCCATGTTAAAGGCCAGCTCTTATAAAATATTTGGACATTATTGAAGAATTTATAAATTGGATTATCTCTGACAAATAATAATTATCTATTCCTAGTCTCATGTTTCATGGTAGCATCCAAAGCCTATACATGCAACAGACAGCGTGGAATATTATGGATTATAAATTGAATTTAATGTCTGTTCAAGTGTCCATAATAAATGATATGCAGCATCTCATAAAAGCAATCTGTGAATGCATGCTCACATTAGTACTTGTAAGAAATCTTCCATTTCTAACACAAATCTGTTTTGGAAAAAATTCAGCCAACTGCTGACATAAAATACAGTTAATCATGTTTTACACAGTTAAACATGTATAAGGGCCACATTAGGAATTACATCATGGCAAGGAGAGCGGCAAAAAATGATTATTTTTTCCATTCTTATTGCATCAGGGAATAGTGACCTTGTTCAGAGTGAAACACTCTGTTGAGGAGGGAGGAGTCACAGGAATAAACTCAAGGCCACTATAAGGAATATTCCAGGCACTTTGCATATAAAGTTGCTCGAATCTACTCAGAGTTAGACTCTGCCTGGACAAGTCCGTGTGAATTGACTAAGGCCATGATGGCGAATCTATGGCATAAGTTCCACAGGTGGCACACGTAGCCATATTGGTGGGCACGTGACCTCAGCTCCGGTGCGCATGTGCTCGCTGGCCAGTTGATTTTTGGGCCTTCTGCGTCCACCTGCAATAGTGAAACAGAGGGCCTGGTGAGGGTGGGGAAGGCCCATTTTTTTGCTCTCCTCAAGATCCAGAGCCTTTCTAGGAGCCAGGGGAGCAAAATGGTCTTCCCCACCCCAGGCCCTCCGGAGGCCAGAAACAGCCCATTTACAAACTTCTGGTACCACAGGAAGTTGGCAAATGGATCATTTCCAGCCTCAGGAGGGATGGGAAAGACCATTTTAGTCCTCCCAAGGCGCCTAGAAAGGATCTGGAGCCTGAGGAGAGCAAAATATGGGCATATCAGGCCCACCGTGCCAAAAGCGGGGTGAGCGCGGGGGGGGGTGTTGCTTGTGCAGGGACAGGGCGCACTCCCCCGGCGCTCCCCCTGCTTTTGACCCGTGATGGCAAAAAGGTTCGCCATCACTGGACTAAGGCATTGTTTTGTTCTATTAACCGATAGATGTTTGACCCTGTAAATCCTGAGGAGATAGACAAGATATTTAGTGCAAATAATGTGGTCACCTATCCTTTAAACTCATGACCCACCTGATTATTTAAAGCTGTCCAGATAGTGCCAAGTGGCTGGGCCATGTGGTAATGAATGCATCTTTGAGTAAGGGAATGGCTCATCCATCTCAAGAAGCTATTGCTTGTCTGAACAATTTCTCTTATCTTCTTGTTAAGATTTCAATTTATAAGAACCAAGATGAAGTGGTTCTTATAATCTAAATTAATGTAGACCATTTTTAAAATCAGGATTCAGACCAGAATATAGTATGGAGATGGCATTGATCACCCTTATTAATGACCTATGGCAGAACTGGGTTACTGATGGTGCAATCGTCCTGCAATTGTTCTCAGCAGCTTTCAATAACACTGATTATGTTATCTTTCTGGACAAAATGTAGGTAAAGGAAGGAGGAGGAGAGGCAGAGGGACAGGCACAATATTGTGATAGTTCTCAACCTTTTTCCACAGCCAGTTCCAGTTGGTGTTGGTGGGATGGGGAGAGGGAAAAAAAGAGATTGAGCCAGAGACTCCTGTTTATCATCTACATTTAAATCACTGGGTGAAATTATCAGTCAACGGGATTAGATTTCAGTATGCTTGATCAATTCGCTTGAGTTCTACATCTCAACTCCTACCTGACTAAGAGATGTTCAAGAGGTCTTGTTTTTACAAAATCATTATTTTGACAAAGAATTTTGTTAGAAGTTAGAAAGCTGGCAAACCTATCTATCTGACTTTCTTTCTTCCTGGTCACTTTTCATATTTCAGTAAAGGAAGACATTTTTGTATGGATCTTTTAGAGAGATGAAGTGTTCAGAGAAATTTCTGAAGACAGCTAAAATATATATTTCTACACTCATGAATCAAGAGATTTAAAATATTTAAGCAATACTTAAGACCTGTTTGGTCTTAGAATGTCAAGTTTCTCTGAACAGTATTTAATAAGAATAATTGATTTTAAAGTAATGAGGAACCATAATAGATAATTTTGTTGTCATTAATGATATAATAATATATCATTAATATATTAATTTATAGGTTTTTTATTAATTTAACCTCAAAACAAATGATTCATTAATATTGAATTAATGAATAATTAATTTTCAGACTGGAAAATTATACAGTTCTTTCTATAAGATTACATGCAATGTTTAGAGTCATATTACCATGAATGTCATCAGAAACCCAGAGTTTCTCTCCTATAATAGTTCCAGCTTTATTTATTTCAGGCCATAATGACAATTATAAAGGAATATCACATCTTTTAGCATGCTGTAGAGACAATGAATCATGATTGTTCTGCCAGGTGGTCTGTTAAAGTACAATGCTGGATTAGCTTCTGTCAGTGCAAGCATAAAGTGGATCTCAGCTAATTTGTCTGAATGTTAGCTTTCAAAACAATTGCTTTCTCCGGTTTGAATGATAGCTTGGCAGCACAAACAACAAAATCAAAAACCTAACAGAGCCTTCAGCTGTTCTCTTTGCAACCTAGTTCACTAATCACCACATAGCTTTAAAAAGGATTATAGATTTCAGTCTTTCATGCAAGTTGAGTAGCTACTAGCAGGAAAATATATATGGGGAATTAAATAGGTTATTGATTATAGATCAATTGTTTTAGATTTCTTAGACTAAGGAATTTTAAAGATAACAAAAGAAATAGAGGGTTTACACGATGCTTATACTTTTTCATGAGTCCAGGCAGTTCGTGAGAAAGAAGTTTGGAATCTGGCATAGTATAGTAAAGCCTTTATTGTCATTGTGCGTCATATATACAACGAAATTGGCCATCTGTAAAACATACTATTACAAACTGAGATATCGGGATGTGTCCTCTTTCCGCCTACATTTCATAACTGGTAGCCAAGAATATTCCTATTAAATAATAACTGCTCTTTGCCCCAAATCCTCCCTTAGCGTATTCAGAGATGATTTAGATATTTGTAAACAGTCAAATAAAGACATTTAGGGTAATCCAGTAAAATTGTTGTTCTAATTTAGATAACAATATGAAGATGTACTTAAACAACTTCAAATTAATATTTTGATATGTGTGCATTAATTTCACAATAACTACAGGTAGTCCTCAAGTATGACCTCGATTGAGCCCAAATTTCTGGTGCTAAGTGAGATATTTGCTAAGTGAATTTTGTCCCATTTTTCAGCCTTTTTGCCACATTTGTTAAGTGAATCACTTAACAAATTAGTAACATGTTTAGTTAGTAACATGTTTGTTGAGTGAATCTGGCTTCCCCACTGAATTTGCTTGTCAGAAGGTGATCAATGACCCCAGGACACTGCAACTGTCATAAGTATGAGTCAATTGTCAAGCATTTGAATTTTGATGACATGACCATGGGAATGCTGCAATGGTTGTAAATGAGAAAAATGGTCATAGGTCACTTTTTTCAATGACATCATAATTTTGGGTGGTCATTAAATGAACTGTTGTAAGTTGAGGACTACTGTAATCATATCACCAAATACTTTTAGCAGCAATTGTTTTTCACTGTATTTCATTTTTCCAATTCAAGGTCTATAAAGAATGTTACCTATCAGTCTGAAAAACAAATCATTCCTACAAATCATAAAATTTCCCTTGAATGCCTCATTTACAAGGGCTGATGCAAGTAACATAACTTTAATTGTGAATTTTTATTCTTTATGGTCATTAAGAGAATCGAAGTGGGAAGATATACTGTATAAAGTTTTATTTTATTAAATAGTCTGTTTTAGTGCACTTGGAATTAAGAAACAATAAAGAACAAACACTAGAAAGAAAATATAGTGTTCAAGTAACAGCAACAAACAAATCATTAAGTTTTTAAAGTAAAACATTTTTAAAAAAATCAAATGTGGTATTATGGTTACAAGTATATAATACTTCAACTACAATTTTTGTCATTTTTCTTGCAGGATTTGATAGTTTAAAAATTGATAAAGTTCATTTCATTATGAATTTGACCATTCCTATTTTATTTATGTACATATCGCAGTAAAGAATTACACAGAAATCTAATATATATAGATTTATTATATATATATAATATATATATATATATATATATATATATTTATATATATATCAGCATGTTTTGACAAGTAGTTATTTGTAATTTGTTGTGGGTTTTTTTTACATTACTGCATACACATTACTAAACCTTCACATAGAAAACGTCTTGTGTGAAGTAGCTTTTAGTCTGGAAAACTGGCAGTTTTTGTTGACAACAGTGATACTGAATGGATTATTGCTTGCTTTAATTTGAAAGCAGTTCCAAATCTTTCTCCCTTTTGCACTTCCAGTGTAACTTTATTTTGTAATTCCAGAAAAAAAAAATGTGTAAGATAATTGATATTTTCACCCACTGAAAATCTTATGCCTCTTTGCATAGTTCACAAATCTGAATGTAGAAAGTTAATTGCAAAGAAAATAATAATTCATCCCTTTGAGAGCTAGACTAACAAATGTACTTAACATTTCAGTTTATCTTTATTAGAAGAATTTGACTGCAGCTGTAATGAACTGGAGTCTCTACCTCCCACCACTGGCTATCTACACAGTCTCCGAACTTTAGCTGTAGATGAAAACTTCCTGAGTGAACTTCCCAGAGAAGTAAGGATTTATTGGGAAATACAATCTACTTCAGTAATGCCTAGTCTTAATCTAAAATATTTTTTTTGCATTTGTATCAATATTCAAAGCAGGGGTGAAATCTAAATTTTGTTACTACCGGTTCTGTGGGCGTGGCTTGGTGGGTGTGGCAGGGGAAGGATACT
>JANHFM010003328.1:110788-123654 GCA_032468115.1 Grayia smithii | reverse complement strand
TTTTCTTATTATTTATGATATTAATAATTTCAAGTGGATAAAATGCTATTTGTATCTTAAACATTCAGAGGTTGCCCTCTGCAGTAGTTTGAGCAGAAACAGCGTGTTTATAAGATGTTGCTTGCATTGGGTGAAGCAGGTACATAAAGTAACTTGATCAGACGCCACTTTCGACATAGATTGCCAATCCTTTCTCACTCACCCATCCCCAACAAAAGGTAGATGAACAGAGAAGGTATTTTTTTCATTGTTTCAAATTCTGAAATTCTCAGCCCATCCCTATTTATTTTCCAGACTGTTCTCATCTGGCTGAAGCTGAGAACACATTCAGTGTCTATGCACTGCTGGCTGACACATTTTTCATCTGTGGTAATATGCAATAGTTACACTCCATGGTTTTGGAATACATTGGAATGTATTGTTCTTGGTGTTCCTCTGCTACAGACAGAAAGTAAATGCAATCTTAGTCTCTTTATTTACAGTACCTCCAATGTAAAGACAGCCAGGAATCAGAGTTGATGAGCTGAGTTTTCTATTGAGATTAGAACTCTGAAAAGTGTTAAGTGAAAAGCCTTAAAAAAAACCCTTTCAATCCACTTCCATCTTCAAGAAATTTACATTTAAACTAAGCCACTCATCATGCCTTTGGATCGCTAGATTATGCTTCTACCACTAAAACATATGTATTCCTTTAGGCCTGGTTATGAAGCTAAATACATTATATAAATGCAGTTGGCATTTTAGGGTCAAGTAATCATTTTCAGCTCATACTTTGGAGAGCATGAGTAACAGCCTTTGAAAGAAAAGATACCAGTGAGAATAGGATCCACTATTTTCATTAAAAAAACAATAACAACACCCCAAGCAACTGAGTATAAATAGAAAAGGCAATATTAAAGCTATTAGAAAGCTTGGATGTTTCTTAAGAAATTGAATGTGTTGGACACTTATATTTTCTTTTGCATTTCTTGTGAAAACAGCGTTGACTTATGTGAGATCAATGTTTGTGACAAAACTGTTTAAGTTAACTATCTGATACAGACTTACCAATGGTTTCCTGTAATTATGACAGACTGGGATAGTTTATTTTTTTTTAAAAAAAAACCCTTCAAGCCTTCAAATTTATGTTAATAACAACCTAAACAATCACTTGCAAATATGAAAAAGGAAGAAGGAATGGATATTACAACTGGTTCTATAGATTCGTTAATTTATTTAGACATATAGAACATATTTTATTTCAATTGTTCCATACTGGAACATTATTTTTTAGATTAAATATATTTGGTTTGCAAAAAGAAAGATAACCGTAAGGGGATATGATGTCAATATTGAGGTTCTGTATGTTAAAGAGAACTTAACTGAATATATAGCATGCATTTATATACAGTTTGTTTATTCTCTATTTGGGGTCAAATTGTAGTAAATGGAAAGAGATGTTGAATACCTCTAATTACAAAGCTGCATGTCTGCTGGTGGCAGGATCTTTTTGAAAATGCTGACTCTCTGAGTCATTCTTCTGGTGTTTTGAGTCAGCAGTTTGGTTGTTTAATGAAAAGATAGTTACGTTACAGAGATACAATATACTGGTGCTTTTAATTATTTTATTACCTAATAGCAGAACTCTTACAGAATTTTTAGGAATGTCATATTGACATTTACATAAATGTCTTTGTACAATGGTGACAACAGAATTATGAGATAAGTATGCAAGTGAAGAAGCTAATACAACAAACTTTGCAGATATGCATGGGCAGTAATTTGTTTTCTAGAAAGTAGTGTTTAAAATAGGTAACTATTAGTGGAATTTTGTGCCAAACTTGAATTCACTATAGAATTCTTTATTGGCCAAGTGTGAGTGGACACACAAGGAATTTGTCTTTGGTGCATATTCTCCCATTGTACATAAAAAGACAAGATACATTTGTCAAGAATCATTAGGTACAAGACTTAATGATAGTCATAGGGTACAAAAAAGCAATCAAATCATACTAGGAAACAATCAATATAAATCCTAAGGATACAAGCAATAAAGTTACAGTCATACAGTCATAAGTGGGAGGAGATAGGTGATAGGAACAATGAGAAGACTAATAGTAATAGTAATGCAGACTTAGTGAATAGTTTGAGGGAATTATTTGTTTAGCAAAGTGATGGCGTTCAGGAAAAAACTGTTCTTGTGTCTAGTTGTTTTGGTGTGCAGAGTTCTATAGCATCATTTTGAGGGTAGGAGTTGAAACAATTTATGTGCAAGATGTGAGGGTTTTGTAGATATTTTCACAGCCCTTGTTTTGACTTGTGCAGTAAACAGGTCCTCAATGGAAGGCAGGTTGGTAGTAATTGTTTTTTCTGCAGTTTTAATTATCCTCTGAAGTCTGTGTCTGTCTTATTGAGTTGCAGAACCAAACCAGACAGTTATAGAGGTGCAGATGACAGACTCAATAATTCCTCTGTAGAACTTTGACTGTATATTACCTTGACCGTGTGACTTCTCAAATGCCCCAAGAAGAATAAAATTTGGTGACATGGCATTTTATGTTAGAAGTGTAGATTGGAGTCTTATTTTATTGTAGAGGGTTAAGCTGCTTCCTAGCTTCTCATTAAGGTCACAACCCAGTGAATAGGAAGCCCTATTGAACAGAGTGCAATGTGTTTCTGAGTAAACATGTCAAGAATCACATAGATTTGTTTTTGTAGAGCTGAATAGCAATCCAATGCTTAGTAGAATTGAATAGAATTGAAATAAGTTCTAATTTACGAAGAAAGGAGTTGAGTAACCATAGATTTTCAGCACAGATTACCATTTTTAGGCAGCATTCCTCATTCTGATGAAGTTTAGCTAGAGGCCTCCATACTCAGGACTTAAACAATTATAATGGCAACACATCAAGAGGCGGGGTGGTGGTGGTTATAATTCTATAAGTGAGGCAACATGGTGGACTAGAATATTTGTTCATAAATATTCTTATTGGATGAAGGTTGAACTGGATGAGAGACCTGAACTGAATAACACTCAAGAAAGTAAGAAGAGCCATGGTGGTGCAGTGGTTAGAATGTAGTTCTGCAGGTTAACTCACTGCTCACTTCAGGAGTTCGATTCTGACTGGCTCTAGGTTCATTCATCCTTCTGAGGCCGGTAAAATGAGGACTCAGATTGTTGAGGGCAATATGCTGACTCTGTAAAGCCCACTTAGAGAAGGCTATAAACCTCTGCGAAGAAGTATATAAGTCTTTGTCAGTGTTTCAAGTAAGTGCTATTGCTATTTTATTACAGGCTGATAAAATGTCAAAATCCTTTTTTTAAAACAAAAACAAAAACTGGTATAATAGTAAAAATGTAATCAGGCATGTGGTGCACACATTACTACTTATATACTTTGGGTCATCCTAATTAAATTTATAGTGGTTATGTATGTTTTGCTTTCAACATTTTGATCCAGCTTTTCTTTTCAAAGAAGCAATTAAAAGACAGCCAGTTGGATGTAGTGGTTAAGATGCTGGCCTGAAAACCAGAATCCTGTGAGTCCTAGTCCCACTTTAGCCAGGATACCATTTGGATACTTTGGGCCAGACAATATTTCTCACCTCAACCCACCTCACAGAGTTGTTGTTGTTGGAAAAAGAGGAGTAGGAGTACTCTACATGTTTGCCATCTTGAGTTACTTATAAAATAATAAAGGCAGGATAAAATTAATTAAATGGATAAAAGTAGATTGTTATATATGTTTGTTTGTTAATATGTAATAATAAAGGTTTACATAAAAGAAGTAGGTCACAAGTTCCACTTCAATCTTTTTTACTAAACAGTAACTCGGAGGACAGTCATAGCATAAGGAGAAGTAGAGTTCTATGTTCAATGATCCTTCCATCAAAATAACATACAAGAAAGAGTGGAGAAGTTTGAAGGATTGAGCCTTTTCTGTCCTAGGTTCTCCCTGTGGATTGTAAATCAGATTCTCCTACTGCCAACATCAAGGTGGCATATGCACGGACAAACAAGGATATGAATGCTAGGCTCTTTCTAGTTTCCTGATCTTCATTTTGTATAATTATCATTGAATGTGACTTATTAACTAGACTCAACCTTGAACCTAGGAAGTTGACAAAACAAGTTCAGTTTACAATTTCCCTTTGTGAATGTGATTAAATAAAGTGAAGAACAAAAACAAAATCTGAAAATTACTGTCTCCAAGAAAACTTCATTATAACAAGTAAGAAAACGATTTATTCCTATATCAGCAGTGTTTCCATGTATATGTCTTTCCATACTCCTAAACTAGACAATAGCTGCAATTTGTTGCTATAAAGAAATAAACTTGTTTCTTCCTACATCACTTTCTTCTAGCCACCAATTCACTCTATAATGGGATTAGAATCCACCAAATGGAACTCAATAATGGGATACATTACTGAACACAAGAAAATGCATTGCGCTTTGAGGATCTTCAATATATAGACTTATTCACTCTCTTCCATCATTATTACAAATATTTTTCTTGTACACATAAATCCACAGACAAAAAAAATTGCATCAAGCAGCAATGTAACTTTGTTCCAAAATCATTTAATTGCAATAGCAATAAAGTAAACTAAACTATCTTTGGAGTCCTTTCTAAAAGAAATTTTTACGTTACATCTTTTCTGATACTCGTCCTGCAAGTTATAGTTCCAATTAAATATTGTCCAATTTTATGAGAATTTTAGAAATAGAAGTTTAACCCATTTGGAGGCGATTTGCTTAGGAAAATGTTTCTAATTTTCTATTTTTTGTTAGTTTACTTTTTGAAATACTTTCCCCAACTATTGACTTTTCCTTACTGTCACTAATTAAAAGTCTAGAACAAGTCTAGAGACATAATGGGAGATGATGTTTAAATCTTACTTTTATTTAGAGGAAGATATTTTGCATTTCATTGCCATAAGAGTTGTAAGCTTCTGATGCAGGCATAAGTTGCACATATCCTTAAAAATGAAATTTGCAAAATTTGTTCAAATGAACCCATAAAATCATGTATATATGAAGTATGATTTAATATTTGGAAGTGTTCCCAATTTAACTTAATAGGTTATTTAAGATAATCTAATAAGGTTTTCTTCTGAGTAAGGCTCAGAAATAATGTTGACTAAACATTAATCATGACTGTAGTACCATAGAAATTTTGCATGTTGGATTTTTACTTCAGAGACTGTGTTAGGGTTCCAGTAAACCTTCGCCGAATGAAAACTCCTTCTCAAACATGGTTCAAAAGTCCAATTTATTCGGATAGGTAAACTGGCACATCCTATGAAAACCCAAAACTAAAAGTCCCGGGTTTTCTTTTCAATATATCAAAACCTCTCCTCCCTCTTCCACCGGTCACGAGATCACCGCCTGTTCCATCTTGACACCCTCCTTCTCCAGATGTCGAGGCAATGTGACCTTCATCCAAATATATAATACTATTATGGCTAACATCTCCTTCTCGCCAGTCCCCCCTCTCTTTTTTCCCACAGTTCAAAGAGTGGCAGCTTGGAACCTAACTAATAATGTTTCCAAGTCTGACAGAGACACATTCATGTACCCAAGCAACCTATATCTATGTTCACCACTTGCACTCCTTATACGTTTGTTCATAAATGGATGAAGCAACCAGGGAAACACCATAAAACCTTAACTTAGCCTCCTCATTCAGTTATTGAATTATTTGTTAACCATGCCACTTATGCTCATGCATGTTTTATTTCCTTCATCAATCTCCATATACAATTCCATTATTCAAGCTTGATTATGTTACCATATGATTTAATGATATATTGAAGAGCAAAAATTTGGTCTGCACACTTCTTGCCCAGCATAAAGCTATTCTGCATTTTCCAAATTTTTCTTATTATCTCTTCACATACCCTCTAACTCAAAATTTTGCTACACATATTTCCCAGACACATTTGACAAAATAATCCTCTTGTAGTTTTCACATTCATTCCAAATAACCTTTTCCTTTTCTAAAGGAAAGTGAACAAAGCAGCAACTTCCTATCATTGCATATGGATTTAGCCTTCATACACACATTATTCTTTACACAACTACTTCATAAGCAACTAACATCTGTTCCTATGGTCTTATTAGTTTTCTTCAATATTTGCGTTAATAACTTTTTTTAAAAAAAACACAACTTTCTGCATACCACTCTCAGTTTTATACAAAACTACAAATATGTCTTCCATCATTCCTTCACTTCAGTTTCATTCTAAATACTTTTACTGTTTTCATTTTTAATTTCATTCACTCAACTAGGAGCTCATTGCTTCATTATCTTCCAAACTATTTATTTCCATCAAAATCATTTTGCATTTGTTTCTTTTTCTTTTAAACTTAACTGTTTCTTATACTTTTTGGTTACTTTCTTTCCAACACTGTTTCCTGATTTTCATACTACACAATATCTGCCATTCTCATTTTTTGCAGCAGATCATACATTTTGTTACCTGCAGACTCTTCCACTTCATTATTCCACCAACTATCCTTTTATAGGTTTCCCTTCAGCATTTCCCTTCATTATTCCACCAACTATCCTTTTATAGGTTTCCCTTCACATTTCCCTTCAGTGATTTCCCTCTAATCACTATTGTGGTTTTCTTCTTTTTAATTTGTTCCAAAAGACTCTCACCTCATCTTTCATCATGTCCATTTTTTAGTAATTCTTTGGAGAAATTAATCAGTCTTCTAATACTTTTTCATAATGTTTGTGGTATTTGGCAAATCATATCTTGAGTCTTTAATCCTCTGTATAATACTTTTAAGTTTTATTAAAACATTGGGGCATTTCTTTGATGCTGATTTTTTAAATAGAGTCTTATATTTTAGTTTTCATATATTATAATTTTATCTTTTTATAAGTGAGATTGACAAAGGGGAAACTATGAATCAATAACCAGTTCTATTTCTTTAAAAATATTTCTAAGGGAGAGCAAGGGAATATTGGTACAGTCAATGGATTCTACATTAAAGACCTGAATTTTATACTTAGTCTTTTAATAGTTTAGATAAAGTGTTAATTTCTTGAAAAAACAGAACGGCCATCAGATATGAACAAAATTATTCAACAAATTCCAAGAAGAAATCAATCAATTGGCCTCTGAAAACATGGGGCTTCTCAAATATGTTTTTGTTCTTTTCTATTCTTTCAAAGGATGCTTTCAAAAGTTGCAATGTGATATTATCTCCATATACACATATTACTTTAGAACAACTTTTAAGAAATTGATGCTTTCCATATGTTTTGGACCACAGCTTCTATTAACTCTATCCAGATTAGGAAAAGCTAATTAAAATAATGTTTATTCTGAGAACTGGAAACTGATTCATGTCAAGAATCAGGATGATTTATGATCAACGGTGCTATCTAATAGATCTGATTGCAGCAGAATGGGAAAACTGCAAAAGCTGAGGAAGATGAAACAAGTGAAGCTTTTTATTTCTAACAATGGACTAGTTTTCAATGTTGACTTCCTTTGGTAGCATAATCTGAGAATTGACAATTGGAGTTCTTGTTCTTGTTCTGCATTTGGACTGCATATCATCATGCCCTTCTTCCAGTTTTATTAATGATGTTGCAACGTGTCTTTTGTTATTTTAATTTTTTTTAAAAAAAAAAAAAACTTTTTTTCTTGTGTGATTCTCTTTCCATTAACACCCACCCACTTTTGCCTCATGGCTCTACAGATTATGCACGGTGGCTATATAGACAGAGGAAAGAAATAAAAGCAACAGATCTAAAAGGAGCTTCTTATGTATCTGTAATCCTCAAAAATGTAGGTGACCATGTTCCATCCTCTTCTTCATCCTATCTATCAGTATAGATATTGGATCACTTTATTATCAATACAAGAAACGTACAGTATCATGAAATACATAACACATTAATTAAACATCAACGTAACTCAAAATGTCTGCTTCGTAGATACATTTTATTACGAATGAAGGCGAATATACATGTCTCAGGATAATGTTGCAGGGTCCAAATTGGGACCCTGACCCAGATTGGACCCTGCAGTATATTTTATTGTGAGCTGCCTAGGTAGGAATGACATATATGTTAAAATAAATAAACAAGCTGCGTTGCCAGAATAGTGATACATTTTTCATTGCTAACCTGGGTGCATATGTATATTGTCCCCATTGATGTGAGAAGAGAACTAGGTCACAACTCCTTTGAAGGATTGCAAGCAACTTAGAGGAAGTTTGCTTTTAAAAAAAACTTTAATTAGGCCTCTGCATGCAAAGCAAGAATACTTTTAAAACATGCTCCCATAATAGGATAATAGGCATTTGTGATATCCCATTGTTAGAGAAATGATGTGGGAAATAAGCATATTAGGCATCTCATTCCAAGAACATAAGAACTTTAAGCTGCTAAATTTCTTAACAGACTTTTCTAGGATGAGTATGAATGCTAATCAAGATATCCTTTCAATACTTCTGTACTCACCTTGAAGAAGGCAGGCTGAATGACAATTCATGTGAGGTTGCACAAAGACTATTAACAATAAACATAATTTCGGTTTAATCCATTTGTAACCTGAGCTATGTGGAATAATATATTAAAATTAATGAATCCAATCTGGGTCAGTCACCAGTCTTCCGAACTTTCAGACTCATGCTGGAGATGGGCTCCAGCATGAATGCGAAAGCTTGGAAGACAAAACCTCTCGTCCCGGTGACCAACCCAGATTGGATGCTGCAACAATATCCTGGGGCACTTATATTTCCCTTTATTTGTGAAAATTAATAGAATTTAATTAATTTGAAGGCATCACAATTCATGAATCCTAAACTGTTGTAATGTCACTGAACATGTCTAACAATTGTCTTTCTTGTCTACAGATTGGCAGCTGCAAAAATGTAACCGTCATGTCCCTCCGTTCAAACAAACTGGAATTTCTTCCTGATGAAATTGGTCAAATGCAGAAACTCCGTGTCTTAAATTTGAGTGACAACAGGTAATACTTAAATTGTTTTAAATTTACTTGTTCTATGAGCATCACAAGGATAGAGAACCATATGCTGTGTAAATTACTAAAGTATTCTTCTTTTAAAATGTTACCAGATTATCAGTTGACAGAATAACAAATACAAATTTATACTCTTTGCTTCTAGATATTTTGCCCTCAGGAAGAACTTCTGTTTTGGAAGTGTTACATTTTCCTGCTCTAGTTATTTCATCCTTAGCATACAGCAGCTGAGATTTTTTTTACAAATTGATCAATGATAATCTAATCATATAATTAGAATTGAAGGAAACAAGAAGGGGCAGCAAAAACAAAACAAAACAAAAATCAGGAAAGTTTGAAGTAGCGGATAGTAGTTCAGTATCTACGGTACATGGTCACCTAATTGGGTGAAGTAATTCAGAAACTATTTCTGACTGCCAGTTGCTTAATGTAGTTGAATGCAAGTACAAAGAAACTGGCAGCCGGGAAAGTAATCAACACTGGATGCTTATTCAAAAAAGTTGAGAGCTCCATTTTATCCCTAAAAACAAATTTCTGAACTGATCATTTTTCAGATACACATTGCGCTCTTTTTTAAGTTTCATTGGGCCTTCTTCAATTCTATATGCCAGTACAAATCCTTGAGCCTAGCTGACATTTCTCTTGACAGTCTGACTAAAAAAAATTGAAATGAATGGATCCTCCTGTCCCAAAAATCACCTAAAGTATTTATTGCTTAGAAAACAACAAATCTTTTTTCTCGTAGGCAAAGGAAGAAAAAAACCATAGGAGATTTCTTCAAATGTAATTTTGAGAAGAAAATATGACACTTTTCATTTTGACTAGTGTATACAATTTGTAGATGATCAAAGGTTAACTAACAAATTCTCTTACAGCTCTAAACTTTTTCTTAGAGGAGAGTTAAGTGTATGGCTACATCCTTCAAGCTGGTTGTAGCATCAATATGAAAGTTAGGACTCAATAAAATATGTTCTGATCTTCACATATAAAAGGTGGGCCGCTGGCCTCAGTCTAACATGAAATTTTTATTCTATGATTGATGAATAAAATTCAACTTTTGAGTTGAAAATTATATCCAATTCTTAAAGTAAAACTTAAGCAGTGCATAAAAGATTTAAATGGTCTTAAATAGTTGTTAGTCTTTTCAAATATTTTAGGCTTAAACATTTTAAGTCATATTTTGAATAACATGAAGCTAAATAATATATTTTCTACAAATTAATAATAATAGAAGAGAAGGAACTTCAGAATACCACAAAATATAAAGACCTGCAAATAGAAGTAGAATGACTTCCAATACCATTATGGTCATGTGATCAAAATTCAGATATTTGGCAACTGACTCATACTTATGAAAGTTGCAGGGTCCTAGAGTCACATGATTATTTTTTATGACCTTCTGAGAAGCAAAGTTAATGGGGAAGCCAGATTCACTTAACAACCATCTGACTATCTTAATAACTGCAGTGATTCACTTAACAACTAAAGCAAGAAAAGTCATAAAATTGGGCAAAATTCACTTAACTGTTTCATTTAGGAACAGAAATCTTGAACTCAATTGTGGATGTAAGTTGAGGACTACCTATATTAGCACCAGTTCCAAAATAATAGTTTAATAAATCTAATAAATCAGAATCTCAGTCAGACCTCTTTCATTTTTACTGTTATACATTATCATGGAGAAAATTAATATGACAACTAATTTGAATAAATGTCTTCAAATTGTAAATAAGAAAAAAAACCAAGCAACATCACAAAACAGAAATTAGAACTAGCTGGAATCTATACAGCCAAAAATATTTTTCAAACAATAAAATATATTCCTATTAAATATATTTAAAAAACTGTTCTTTTTAATAAAAGTGAAGTTTCTAGATGCCAACTAATTCAAAAGTGCTTGACAGTTGTTGCATATAGATAAGAAAATCATAGCTAAAATTGTCAGTAGTTTATTATTTTAACCATCTAAAGATTTAAATGAAAAAGTTAAATGAAAATTAAAAGATTTTTTAAAATAATTAAAAGACATATTAAAAATTACTAAAGGTTTATTGTGGAATCACTGTAAAGTGTTGTTTAAATAATTGACAAAATCTAAATTATGTTGTATTCAGGAAGGATTCATTTTGTCTAAATATTTGTGTTTGTTGTTGTTTTAAAAAAAACAGGTTAAAAAATTTACCCATCACTTTTACAAAGCTTAAAGAACTTGCAGCATTGTGGCTTTCAGACAACCAGGTATGTATTTAATATCCATTTGTACATAACAACTAAACAAAAGGGGACTGGTTAAATTTATTGTCATCATGACATCATTAAGTCATAATTTAAGACTGTGCGTTTGGGATACAGAAGTTTTAACTGAATGTTTCCCCATATTTTTTATCTATCACAGATTTTTCAGTGAATCTACCAATAGTAAATAACTTGGATTCTTGATAAAAGAACTGAGTATTAGGAAACTGTCTGCAATAGCTAGACTTTTGTTTCTTTTTTTACGAATAGTATTTCCAGATTTCTTTTTAGAAAATATAATTAATAAATAGCTTTGTTTTGAACTGATTTAAGTGCAAGATTTCGGTTCAGAGATTATCTTAATATATCTTTTGTCTTAGTAATTTATACTTTTCAAAAAGATATATTCAATTGAACTATATTCTAATGAATGTTATTCTTACAGACCAACTCTGTTGTCCGGGAAAAGCATCTCACAAAGTATAGGATCACTCAGATTTCTCCTCTGTATTCCATGTGTTTTCCTTCTTGTTGGGAGAACTCCAACAGGAAGGGGGGGAAATGAAACATGGCAAGGAGATTGGAAGATGTTTTTATTTCATGGATAGGACACAAACATCTACCCAACATGAATAAAAAGTTTAGCCCAAACTGCAGAACCAAAAAGCATCCCTCCTATTTATTTATATAAACCATTCACTTAGATATAAATTGTATCTAAGTTTACACTGTAAAACTTTGTTTTTGAGTAAGCATGCAAAAAAAAGTTGACTTTTACATGTAAATAGAAAGAGTTTCTTAAGTTCTAAGCCCCCAATAATTGTGCTCAGATGTCTTTTCCCCTAAAATGTCAGATTAAGTTTTTTTCAGTGTCTTTTCCTGTTCAGATAGATGTAAAAATCTTCTGATGGAATGGTTACCTTTCATAAAATCACCAGGTTTGCACATCGTGCTAAGCCAGGAAGAGTGAGTTGGAGCACCACACTAAGTAAAAACAAATCATATTGTGGTTTAGTATTTTGTATAAAACAAGGCACTGTGAAAATGTTTCATACAAGAAGAAGCTCAAGACCTGTTTGATATTATCCTATCCCTAACCTACCCTTCAAAATGATACTGCATTTTCCTCTGATTTAAGTGGTAAGCACACTGCTTAAGAAATTGTAAGCCACCCTGAGTCTCCAGAGAAGGGCGGCATATAAATTGGATTAAAAAAAAAAGTGAGCCAAACAGAGATATTATATATTATATACAGGATATACTGTATATCTAAAACTTGTGAGTATTTCATGTGTGCTTCTGAATTGTATCCATAGTTTTAAAGACAACATAATTTCCTTTCTGTATCAAAACAGTACAACAATATAACGAACAGTACATAAATCACAATAGTGCGTCATCATTTGTTTGTAGATGTTACAGAGGTCATAATGCAATACAATTTTGTACTTGAATATTGTTTTAGCAAGTTTTCTTTTTAAATAAAGGTTTTTACCAGTACCCTTTGTAATGAAACACTACTTGTTAGCATTCATAATATTTTTAATACCATAATTTAATTTGCTTAGCAATAGCACTTAGACTTATATACCGCTTCATAGTGCTTTTACAGCCCTCTCTAAGTGGTTTACAGAGTTAGC
>JANHFM010003328.1:71768-95399 GCA_032468115.1 Grayia smithii | reverse complement strand
TATCTATCTATCATCTATCTATCTATCTATCTATCATCTATCTATCTATCTATCTATCTATCTATCTATCTATCTATCTATCCTTCCTATCTTTAGTCTTAGATGGGGTTTCACTTCTCTCTTGAAGATTTGCAGCTCTTGGTCAATGAGTAGGTGGCAGCTGTAGCCATGAAGGCCTTGACACAGATTCATCTTGTGCATCAGTTGCACTCAGTCTTGGATTGAGAGACCCTTTGGATACAGGTAGTCCTCAAGTTACAGCCATTCATTCACTGACTGTTCAAAGTTACAACAGCACTGAAAAAAGTGACTTATGATCAGTTTTCATGCTTACAACCAGTTTTCACATGACCATTACAGCATCTCCATGGTCATATAGTCAAAATTCAGGCACTTGACAACTAGCATGTATTTATGACAATTACATTGTCCTGGAGTCATGTGATCACCATTTGTAATCTTCCCAGCTGGCTTTCGACAAGCAAAGTCAATGTGGGAAGCCAGATTTGCTAATAGCTACATGATATACTTAACAACTGCAGTGACTCATTTAATAACTGTGGCAACAAAGGTTGTAAAATGGGGCACAACTCATTTAATAACTGCCCTGCTTAACAATAGAAATTTTGGGCTGAATAGTAGTTATTAGTGGAGGACTACCTGTAATCCTGCCCTAATCACCTCATAAATAGACTAATTCCAAATTGTTGGACATGGAACTGCCTATGCATACTTTAAATAAACAAAAACATATGAACGTATATATATATAGCATATGGAACTTGCAGCTGGTCAAGAATGCAGCAGTACAGGCAGAGATGAACATACCGCTTTCTGGAGTTATACTGACTACCAGTTGAACCGGCTTCAGAGATTGCCTAAGGAGCCCAAGAAAGATGCAGCTGCTTTAAAGAGCTGCTAATGCATGTTAGATAAGCATCCCCTCATGGTCCAAATCTCCTTTTCTTCTCAATACTACTAGGCATACCTTTGTCTATAGATTAAGATAACACTAGTATATGATTTTTGTTTTAGCTGTCAATAATTCTCTTATGTGTCAGCATTTCTATTACTATTTAGTACAGGTAGTCCTTGACTTATAACTAGTCATTTAGCAACTGTTTGAAGTTATGACGGACCACACTAGGAGTACCTATGACCCAGATTCAAAGTTACTACAGCTACCACTCCATAGTCATGTGATCACAGTTTGGGCACTCAGCAACTGGCCCTCATTTATGGCTGTGTCATGCCCCTGTCAGAGTCTGAATCTGTGGCAGAAGATGAGCTGGAACAAGAACTGACAGTGAGTGAGAGGGCAGCTCTGTTGGCCTTGGAGGAAACTGGGGAAGGGCAGAGGCAGTCCAGGCAAGGCTGTTCGGAAAAACGCTGAGTTCCTGAAGTGTTGTGTGCCAATATTTGAACTTGCCAAGAATCCTTGCATTCCTTGTGGGGGTTCTGGACTAATTATCTTAAACTTTTGCTCCCTGAACTCCTTGCTTGACTCTTGTTTTGCCAAAGACATTTGGGATTTATTGCCATTCAGCCTTGGTGCAGACAGCGCTGGGCTGGACTAATTGCAGCCAGAGGATGCTTGAGGTTTGTGTGGGGGTTTGTTCTCACTCTGCTCTGGGACTTTCCATAAACGTGGGAACGTTTGGGGAGCTTTGAAGCAATAAAGGGACGGTTTGAACTGCCAGCTGTTTGTGTTATCTCTGCGCCATGCTCTGCATCATCACATTTTGTTCTTGACCCAATTCAAACTTGCTCCTCCATACCATGTTGAGTGACCATGGATCAGCTCCGAGCAGGCAATGATCAGTTAGCCCAGCAGGTGGACTTCCTGACTGTGCAGGCTGCGCAGATGCAAGCAGCCAGGCCATTCCACAAATACTCGGTAGCTGTGCCGGATAAATTTAATGGCTCGCTGGCCCAATTTCCAGCATTTTTGGGACAGTGCCAGCTTTATATGAGCCTTTGACCTGAGGACTTCCCCACTGACTGGGATAAGGTGGGGGTTTTGATAAGCATTTTGTCAGGGTCAGTGGGCATTGGGCAATGCCCCTGCTGACCCAGCCCAACCAGCTATTGGATAATTATGCCGAGTTTTGCCGTCAGCTAAGGGCCATGTTTGAACACCCTGTTAAGGCCCAAACGGCTAACAGGCAGTTGAGAGAGTTGCGGCAGGGGTGTGGCTCGCTCACCAACTATATTGCTGACTTCTAGGTGGTCTGCCAGGACCTGCAATGGAACGAGGCAGAGCTTATGGACCAGTTCCAGGAAGGTCTTTCGTTGGAGCTCCTGGATGGCACCCACTGAATGCCCTCACACACTCCAGGAGCTCATGCATCTTTACCTCTGCATCGACACAAGGCTTCAGCAGCAACAGGCACAACAATGGACAGAGGCCACACCTACACCTGTTAAGGCAGTGCTGCTATTGGTACCACCACCTGATGAGCCGATGCATTTGTGGCCTGCATGACCTCACCTGACCCAAGCTGAAAAGGATTGGCGATGCCATGAAGGTCTTTGCCTGTACTGTGGCAGCCAAGGCCATATGGCGGCCAAGTGTCCTGCTAAGGCACCCAGCAGGAGCAGCAGTGGGAAACTGGCATGGCCTACCTAGAGGGTTCTGTAGGTCGAGCTTAAAGGGCAACGGGTCAACCATCTCCACCACAGACAGCTTTTATAAAGCATCTTGTTCTAGCAGTGAGTGTATTCATGCCAGGTCAGGGGGCAGTGGAGATTCAGGCCCTGGTGGTCTCAGGGTCTATGGCCAACTTCATGGACTCAGCATTTACTGCGCAGTGGTCCATTCCCCAGCAGCAGGTGTCACCGCCGGTCATGGTGGAAACGATTGATGGTCAGCCCCTTCGTGGTTGCCTCGAACAGACCCCTTCACATGCACATTGGACCACATGTGGAAGAAGCCGTGTTTTATGTTGCCTCAGTGCCTCACTTCCTGGTGGTGCTGGGGCTGGAATGGTTACGGGCTCATGATCCACAGATCATCTGGTTGTCTGGGGCAGTGCAGCTCCCCTGCAATAAGTGTGCCACCCATCACCTGAAGGCCTGTGCAGGGGGTGTGGCATGTGGACCTGGACCCACCTGTGGAGTTGGTAGATTATGCTGATGAGTTCAGGGAAAAGGAGGCAGATCAGTTACTACCGCTTTAGTCATGTCTGCTTGATTGAGTTAGTGCCCAATGCCAAATTGCCAGTGGGTCGGATTTACTCCCTGTCAGAAACAGAGTTGGCTGCATTATGGGACTTTACCGAGAAGAATTCCAGAAGGGGTTTATCTGGCCTTCTACCTCTCCATTGGCTGCACCGGTGCTCTTTGTCAAGAAGAAGTCAGGGGAGCTGCGCCTGTGCTGTCACAAGTTGAATGCGATCACAATACAGAACTGGTACCTGCTTCCCCTCATCCATGCCACGGACCATATGGATTCACTCAATCTTCCACAGGTTGTTGCTAGTACCAGTATCGGCAACAGTCCACACGGCCAGCTCTACTGCCGATGGGACCGGTAGCCTCTCAGAGAGAGGCAGAATATGAAGTGAACAGCATTCAAGATTTCCACCAGTTGAAGGACAGGTTTCAGTACCTTGTGGCTTGGAAAGGTTATGGACTGGAGGACTTCAGCTGGGTTGATACTGCAGTTGGTTTGTGACTTACACGCCTGGTTCCTACAACATCCCAGTCGGCATGGTCCCGGGGGCTGTTCAGAATTCATAAGGCCTTCAGGCAGGGAGGAGAGACAAAGTTCAGACGAGGAGCAAGAACCACCCCCTCCTGATGCAAGGGCTTGGAGAGTGCAGAGAAGGTGTGATCAGTGCAGACAGAGCAGACAGAGCAGGCTACAGATAAGGAGAGTGCCCCAACCAGCTTCCCCAGGCACACCTGGGGAATGAGACTTAAGGAGACATTGTGGAGAGGAGTATTTGTCAGGAACGAACGCTGAATTCCTGAAGTGTTGTGTGCCGATGTTTGAACTTGCCAAGAGTCCTTGCATTCCTTGTTGATGTTCTGGACTAATTATCTGAATCTTTTGCTCCCTGAATTCCTTGCTTGACTCTTGTTTTGCCAAAGACATTTGGGGTTTATTGCCGTGCAGCCTTGGTGCAGACAGCGCTGGGCTGGACTAATTGCAGCTGGGCTGGACTAATTGCTTGAGGTTCTAACTCTGCTCTGGAACTTTCCAGAATCATGGGAGTGTTTGGGGAGCTTTGAAGCAATAAAGGGACAGTTTGAACTGCCAGCTGTTTGTGTTATCTCTGTGCCATGCCCTGGGTCACCACAGGCTGTTTGCAGCTTCCTAAGATCACATGACTACATTTTACAACAGTTGTTGAAAACCAGCATTTCTGGTTTTTGACAAAACTGGCCATAATGAATCATTGGTTTGCTTAATGACCTTAATTCACTTAACAACCTCAATGTCAACTTAATGACTCCAATAGTCACTTAATGACTCAGGTAGTTGCTTAACAATAGTACAAAAAAGATTTTAAAATCAGGTCGGGAATGTAAGTTGCCTAACTTACAACTATCATGATTTATAACTGTGATGAACTCCATTATAATCATAATTAGAGGATTACCTGTATAGGAATATATTAAACCAGAATAGTCTGTTTTGAGACCTAATAGGAATGGAGTAAGTCAGGATCTCTGTCCTTTTTCTAAATTAGATTCTAGATAGTATATAATGCATAATCTTTTGCCAGTATATATTCATCATAATTGACATATAAATAATATACTGTACATTCCAATATACAGCAGTAAGTTGAGTAAAGTCAATTTTAAGATACAGCTTTTGATGGTCAAGTTTAATAAATGTTGTCTTGTGTTCTGTGTGAAATTCACCTATTGGGATTACTAATGTTTAAGAACTAATATGTCAGTTGTGAAAGATTCAAATATCCAGCCACATCATGTTTTGGTGTCATTAAGCTTGTTCACAAACAAGTATTATTTTATTTGACTTTTTAAACATTTTTGTCTTCCCCCCAAATTTGGTGGTTCAGACTCCTTTTTCTTTCTCAAAGTGCTCTGGACCTTCTGCATTTTCTTTCCAATTTATTTAGTTTCTGAGATGACATATGATATTTTATTGTAAAGAGGTAAATAAAGCATCTCAGTGTTTCCTTCCTCACAAAGTAACTTGGTTTTGTATATTAACTATGATTTAGAGACCATTGGTATGAAGTTTGCTTTTTTTATGTCAGTGTCTTTTTATGGTACTGTAACCATTTTATGTACAACTAGCACTCTCTGTGCTTCTGTCCTACAGTGCATGCATAAATAAGCTCCTTATTTCTTGGTATTGTTTGTTTGCTTTAATTGAGACTATGTGAAAATCATATATGTGCAGTACTTTTTCTGAATAAGCATGTGTGTTCATATCTCGTCACGTGATTGTTATTTCCTCTACTCAGACTGCTGCTTATAAACACAACACCGTTAACCTTGGCATGCTGCGCTCTGGAGGTTTGTCAGCAATGCATGCGGGCAGAAGCATGACATTAAACTTGCAGACTAAATCTAAATTTGAAAACCAAATGCATCAAGAGCTACCTCTACCGAAAGTAAGTATGAGATAGCTTGCATATATCAAAGTCACATAACAAATACTCCTCCATACTCCTCTCTTTTTAGCTCATTTCTATTATTCATGCTTGTGTCCCAAAAGTGATCCAAAAAGCAAAGTTAAACCTAATTTGCCCATGTGACCTCTCTGCTTCTCCAAGTAATTTGGCTCACATCATCTCGGTCATGCTGGTTTCTGCTCTTCTCTTGCAGACTGATGTACAGAACTCCATATGTTACCCAGAAAAATCTAAGAGTTATGTTTCATGTTGTCAATGTTTAGAGATGTCAGGGGCATTAGTACCATTCAGCTATCTAATGTTACTACCAAAAGTTCATTACAAATCCATTTAATTTAAGGTAGCATTTCAGGAATCAGAATCTACAGATACCACATTCCTGATTAAGACTAGTTTATAACTTTAACTCAAGAGAAATGTCAGATGTATGTCCTGCTCACATCTTTTACTGTATTTGTGTGTTTCTGTATGTAAACTGTTGTAGAGTTAGCTATATGTTGTATCTAACCCCACGTGTATTTAAAAATCCAGATGGGATATATCCCACAACATTTTACAGAAAGTTCTGAATGAAGTTGAAATTCATCCAGTCAGTTTCTTGGGCAGAAAGAAATAGGCTCCTGATTGTGTAAGTGGTATTCCAAAATATATTATAAGGTTCAAAATATTTTTAACTTGTTCAACTACACACAAATGGGCAAAAGATGTTCTGAATAGAGGATATGAATTAACAGAACCAAATTATAAAGTATTCTTTTGTACCTGTGTCCTGACACTGAACAAAATTACGCAAATATTGGGACTTGCATCATGATATCTCAATGCACATTTTTACTCTTACCCACTTTGCATTACTGCATAAATTTATGATATTGATCCCTCTCTTTGTGCTTTCTAGAATTAGCAACATTAATAATTTACTTTCATATTTATTTATTTATTTATTTATTTATTTATTTATTTATTTATTTATTTATTTATTTATTTATTTATTTATTTATTTTAAAGAACCATCCTGTTGTGAGCAGGTATGTTTTTTTTCTCAGTGTATAAAAAGGTGTTGGACATCACTGAAACAAGCTGGTGGGTCCTGGCATTGAAATAACTATACTACTTTAATTTGCCCCATTGGTATATATCCTCTTTTTTATCATTGAGCTGATTTTGCATTTCTACATATGAACTTGAAATTGGAAGAGCTAATGAATTGCTTCTTAAATTTAACTGCTTTGTGTAGTTTTCATGTAATGTGATTCTGACATCTTAGTATGATTCTCTCCTATTAATGGAAAATGTTAAATCAGATTTTAACTTAAGACCATGTTGTGTAAGAATGCAATATAAATAGAATACTTCTATCCCATTGCAAGCTCTTGTTTACCCGCTTAAAATGAAATTGGATGTAGGTAGTCCTATAAATATAGACACTGGATTCATGCTAGACTGTGTGGCTTAAGGCTTTTTCCCAAACATAGAGTGAAATGTTCTAGAGCAGGGCTGTCAAACTCCTGCCCTGCGGACTGGATGCATCACGCACTGGCCAGACCCATGCCCGGTTTAGCAAAGGGGGAGAAAGTCCCAATACGTCATGTGATGCCACCGTGACGACGTGTTTGGCACCCCTGTTCTATAATAATGGCTTAGGATTTCCTTTGGATAAAAAATTTACTAGAAACTTTACAGGATTTGACTTAAATACATTTATGATTCCTGTCTCCCACCTTTAAAGTATAAAAATGTGCATATTTATTTGCCTCAACCAAGTAAGGCTGATAATGCCAAGAATATTTATAACTAAAGGAAATGAGTGTGTTATTGAAAAACATGTGATTGCTTCTTTAGAAGCAATCAAAATATGCATAATAACATGTTTTGGTAATACTATGTTTTGGTAAGTACTATGAGTACTTTAAAATACTCAAAATAAAATTTCAGTCATCCGTTGATCTTCCTGTGAATTGGACATTCCTTGATTAAAAGGTTCACTTAATAAAATGGCGATCAAGTCTCCATGTAAAACTCTCTAATGAAAATTCATTCATTCATTACAGATTCATTAGGGAAAAGGGCTGTACAAGGCATTCAGAAAAAGTGTTAAAAAAGTTTCAGACTAAAGCAGTTGTATCTTTTCAAGCCTCATTTGGTTAGCAGTTTCTACCAACGTAGAGTTTCTTAATTAAATGTTTTACAAAGAATGCCTAGGACATTTTTTTTCTGATATGTAAAATTCTACTGCAAAAAGAAGTTTGACTCTGGTAAAGTTCATTCAGTTCTTTTATTAAGTTTTTAATCAGGAATATATGATTATTCTTCCTATGATTATTTTATCATTCTGAACTTTATGTTTTCATATAGACAAATGCCGTAAAAGGACCTGTATAACTGATTCCAAATGCTTTTATTCTCTGGACATTAAAAGCATTATACCATATTATAGTAACAGTGTCGAGGTCCTGCAAGATGGTTGCTTCCTTGATGCATCTAAAATTAGTAATTCAATCTTCAAATACAGAAATTATTCACCTATCATAATGGATGTCATCTCTTTTTTAATTTTTCCTCTACTTAAACCACCCCTTTCATATTTATAACATAAAAATTATTATGGGATCACAAAGATTATATTGTTATGGTAGTCCTTGTCTTACAACAGTTCATTTAGTGACCAAAGTTACAAGGCACTGAAAAAAGTGACATTACCATTTTTCACAGTTGTAACCTTTACAGCATCCCCAGGGTCTTGTGATCAAAATGTAGATGCTTGTCAACTGGTTTATATTTATAGCCGTTGTTGTGTCTCAAGGTCATGTGATCCCTTTTTGCGACAAAGGGGACAACTTTGCTAACAAGCAAAGTTAATGGGGAAGCCAGATTCACTTAACAACCAGATTACTAATTTATCAACTGCAGTGATTTATTTAACAATTGAGGCAAGAAAGGTCATGAAATCGGGCAAAATTAACTTAACAAATGTCTCACTTAGTAACAGAAATTTTGACTTCAATTGTTATCACAGGTTGAGGACCACCTGTATAATCTTTATTTATTTATTTATTCATTCATTTATCTGCCACCAATCACACTGATATAGCAACACTGGGGCAGCTTGAAATAATTATAGTTCCATTCTAACATTAAATTTTGGATGGGAGAAAGAATTGATCATTTTTCTTCCATTCAGATAGTATGAATGCCTGTTATAAAGTATTTAGAAATAGAAACCAAGCCTTCTATCTTAACCATATTTAAACATTGGAATCTTCTACATATTCTATGGAAGTCTATTATGGCCTTTATCCAATTTTTAGCAAACTATAAAAGTATATTATTTTTAATATATGTATCAGAGTACATATGTATATATTGATATTTATGTTTGTAAATTTAGTAAATTGCAAGATATGTATTGTGTCTATACAGTTATAAAGTAACTGTTAGTAAATCAAAAAGAGGTGCTTGGATTACTCTGACTAAGTAATGTATCAATATTTTAAAAATAGACCCCATCACAACAAAGCAGCATTTTAGACAATGGACAGGAAGATATTTCTTCTGGCAACCAATGGAATCCATATCCACTTGGAAGGCGAGATGTACCACCAGAAACTGTTGCTAAAAAGGTAACATATATCACAAACAATGAATGCTGAAATAATATAAATATATAAAACTAAATCTGATACTTGCCAGTGATCTCAAAGTTATAAATGAAGATCTAGGAACTGACCATAGTGTCATGAGCTTTCTCCACTGCACATTTTTCAGTTGGATTTAAACATGGTTAAATATTATATTGTCGCTTACATTAATTCCATCTTGGCCATGGTTTGAAACTAGAATTCAACATGGTGAATGAGTTCAAATTAGAGTTTTTAACATCAGTCATAGTCCTGATACAATAGCCACACTAAGCTGAATCTGTAGAATTTGTTACCAGAAAACAATATGATAGCTTAGGTGGCTTCAAGAGTACATTGGATATATTATTAAGAAGGTGTTTGTCAAGGACCAGTCATGTCACCTCCACATTAGGAATAGCATGTTTCCAAATAGAAGTTGCAAGGCAACAGTGATAGGAGAAAAGTAAGTTTCCATTTCCTGCTTTCAAGGAATGACTTGGAGAAAAAGATGCTGGAGGATGATGGGTCATGTCTAATCTAATACATATTCCTGTGAATTGATGTGAAATGGGGAAGTACATTTAAAGAAAGGGATGTGGAAAGAAAGTTCACCATTTCTTTCATTCTTTTCTAATTTCTAAACCAATCATAAGCATGATTACTGGCATTTTTATTTATGCTGTTTATCAATTTATTAATCCCAGAGGATAATTTATTCCACTTACATTACAGTATTCGTTATACTATTTGACAATAATTTGAAAAGTGTTGTAAATTAAAGAGGTTAGTAAGAGAATACAGACAATATAAATAAGATGAGTGGAAACAATAGAGCATTTCACTTTGTTTTTCTGGGGGAAAAGGATTTTATATCATTTATGCAGTAGATTCTATCAGGATCACCTAAGATAAAGATTTGCAAAACAAATTATTAAGCAGATGAGAAAATGAATTTAAAATTATTTATCTATCACTCTCAAAAAAGTTGAGACTTTTTTGAGCATGCAATATTAGCAGAGCTTATCTCTTCTCATTGCATTTGACCCAGAGTAACTTATTTCTGCTTTACTAGATAAAAATTTCAAATATACAGGTCATTCGACTTCAAAATCTTTTTAAAAAGTTAAACTTAGAATGCATACTCAAAACAAATTAAAATTCCTAGTAATTCAAATGTAGGCCTTTGAAATCGTCCAGAATTTATGTTATTCATATATGGTGCTTCAAATTTTAAAATCAGAATTTCATAATACTTTTATGTATTATGAATGATCTTTATAATATCCTGGTTTCCAAACTTGCAGCACCATATATGAATATTGCATGAAATAATTCATAAAAGCTAAAATGATTCTGATTTTATTGATATGTTTGATATACAGGTAGTCCTTGTTTATCAGCTGCTTGCTCAGTGTCTGTCTAATGTTAGAATGCCCCCAAAAAGTAGGTTTATGACTAGTCTTTTAACTTGCAGCATCACTACAGGCATTTATCACAATTCAGGCACTTGGCAGCTGGTGCACATTTATAATGGTTACATTTACAATAGTCACAGCATCCCATAGTCATGTAATCGCCATTTATGGCCTTCACAACCATTAACAGAGAAGCTGGCATGAAATTGCAAGTCACAGTTACATGACATCATACTAATATTTACATGGGACAGTAGTAAAACCATCAGTTTTCTTGAAAAAAAATGAGCACATTGCATAAGTAAAAACATCATTGCTTCCATTTTGTGATTGTCTGCTCACTTAATTTGAAGTGAAGTTGAAAAAAGTTTACATGAATGAAATGCATGACAGTATTTTTAATTATAGCTATTTGCAACTAGAATTAACATTTAACCTCTGAAGACTAAGATAAGATTTGTATTACTATAAAATGTTATGTACTGTATTGCTTTTCATGATTATATACATTACTGGCCTAATGGATTGCTATTATACACAGGCAGGTAGCCATATTCAGACTCTGATGGGATCACAAAGTCTACAGCATCGTAGTCGAGAGCAGCCATATGAGGGCAACATGAACAAAGTAACAATCCAGCAGTATCAGCCACCGTTGCCAATACAGATCCCATCTCAGAGCTCTCGGGCACCACAAGCAGGGAGGTGTGTCATCCAAACTAAAGGACAGAGGAGTATGGATGGTTATCCAGAACAGGTGTGTTGCAGAATATCATGTGGGTAAGAAGCTCAACGTGATATCATATCACACTGCAGGGGTTTCACACCAAATATCTAGTTGAGAAAGCAACCTTTGTCTAGCTTTCTTTAACAAGAAACTTACGATTAAGTTATAAATTTGGTCTTTTTTTTCAGCTCGTCAGCATACAAGCAAAAAAAACCCTGAATTATATCTAATTCCATGTGTGAATCAATCAGATTTCTAATTTTCAGAAATTCAAGGTTAGCACTGTACACTGTGCAGTTATAGTTTCTGACAGGAATGGGCAAAACTCCTTCAGAAACCTAGAATATTCTTTGCAATTCTGATACGATTTTACACGTTACGAAGTAAATCATCCAAACCAGGACTCCTTCTAGTTCAGAAATTTTTTTTTCCTGTAAATTGCTGAACTCAAAGGAGAAAAGTCCAGAAACAGGTTTTGAAATGCTTCATTAGGGAAAGGAATGTTCCTGAGTTTTAAGAACGTTGAGTTTTGCATTTCTTTTGCTCCTAATGGTTAAAGATTTCTGTGTTTCTCTACATTGTATGTATTTCTAGCTTTCACTAAATATATAAGGATTATGAAATATATATATATCTCAATGCAGAGTATTATTCTAGGAATAATATTTTCTGAAATAATAAAAGTCACCAAAATCAATCTTACTAAAATAATAGTAATTACAGCACAATAATCAGTGGAACACTTATATTTATTATCGGAATAATGCAAGAATACAGAATAACTCCTTGTCTTTTATATATAGTTTTGTGTAAGGATAGAGAAGAATCCAGGACTTGGATTTAGTATCAGTGGAGGAATAAGTGGCCAAGGAAATCCATTCAAACCTTCTGATAAGGTAATATATTACATTTTCAAAAAAGGCAAGGGCTTTCAATCCTTAATAGGCCATTTGTAATTTAAAACATACAATTCTTGGGTGAAGTAATTAACGGCAATTTCTTTATGGTTAATCTGTTTTTAATAATTTCACATCTTTTCTTCCCAAATGTGCTTGATTCTTTATTGTCTTTTATTTAATTAAGCATTTAGATTTTAGAATCTTGTTTGAAAGTGGTGTTTCATACATACATATAGTACAGGTGCATTAACTTTTTTTGATGCATCTGTAACATTATATTAAGACAAGTGCTTGTATTTATCCATTAGCAAAATTTAAACGAATGGAAAGTTCCATTTCTTTAGTTTTTAGTAACATTATACATGTCAAACACAGGGAAATCTGGAAGTCCAGGCAGTTCAAAGAATATAAAGGTTTATTGCAAGATTATGCTGTGTACAAGAATCTGACCTACTAATGGTCAGTGCAAATAGGAAATAGATAAGAGTCAGTGGAATTCAAAGTTGCCTGAACTTAAGATATCTTGTAGGCATGAAGGGACTCAAGCAGTGGTGGGTTCCAACCGGTGTTACCACCGGTTCTCTTCGTGCATGCGTTTTGCACATGAATGCCGTGCAAATGATCGCTTCACTAGCATGCGCGCCAAATGGGCACTCCGCACAGGCGCATAACACTTTTGCCCAGCTGAGGCGTGGCAATCCACTCTGCCACACCTATCAGCTGGGCTAAAAACAAAGAAATAAAGGTAGGAATAAAGTTGGGGCGGATGGGAGTGCCCAGCTTGCAGTCATAGAGAACCAGTTCAGTGACGTCACATCGTCACCGCTACCAGCTCGCGCGAACTGGGCGAACCGGGAGCAACCCACCATTGGACTCAAGACTGATGGCACATTTGATGCCTACCTCAGGCTCAGCCTAGTCATCTCCTACAGTACATTCAATAGATATGGCCTGAAATTCTGTTTCTTCCACATGCTAATTCAAAAATACAATTTAATATAAAAAAAAACTTTGCTTATACTGTTCTGTTTTATAGCAAAAGATACTATTCAAGATAATATAGGAACTGCTAATATGATATAAATCTATAAGTTTCATTTTGTAAAAGACTGAGAAATGTCTCAACATAGAAAACATACATATGTATGACAATTTCAGAGGTTGTGGCTTCCAATCCAATAAAATTATAGATTAACATGTATACCTGAACAACAGCTTTAAAGCTTATGGAAAACTTACAAATCAGCAAAGAGATTACTTACCACTATTGTAGTGATCATTATTAGTATTATGACAGTCACTGATTTAATCTATAATGATCTTTAATGAGTTCTCAGTTATCTAATCTCTTTTACTTTTGACTTGTAGGGTATCTTTGTTACTAGGGTTCAGCCTGATGGACCTGCATCCAACCTGCTTCAGCCTGGTGATAAGATTATTCAGGTAAATGAGAACTGTTACTCAATGAAAGCATGAGTTTTACTGCAGATATCCTTGCTCATCTGCATGCTATCATATTCCATATTTCTCTGCCTGCCCAAAATA
The DNA here is from genome assembly GCA_032468115.1 of Grayia smithii. NCBI lineage: Eukaryota > Metazoa > Chordata > Lepidosauria > Squamata > Grayiidae > Grayia > Grayia smithii. The sequence goes on along the minus strand of JANHFM010003328.1, from coordinate 81,575 downwards.
AGTTTCAAATGGTCTGAGACTGAAATTCAACTGTTAAAGTGCTGACAATCTGCACAGAATGGCTAGTCTCACAAATAGACAATGATTTGTTGTTGGCTAAGTACGAAGGAGAAAGAGAAAGCAGGTTGCTTGAAGTAGATAGTATGTTCTGAATAGAAATAGTCAATATTAACATGAAGTTTGCCCAATATTTACCTAAGCCCTATATTATTTACTTATAGAACTTGGTATTTTATTCCTGAATGTGAAGCTGGTTGAAGAGACACCTACGTATTACTTAAAAAAAAGCAGAATCAAAGCAGGATTTACACCACTACCTCCTTTTGTGTGTGTGTATATGTGTTAGCTGACTGTCCAATAATACAGCCAAATAATTTTTAGGAAGGGATTTGATTTACCCTGTAAGCTATAATAATGAGATTCAATGTTAACAAAAAAACCCTGAGCATTATGTTATAAATATTTATGCTAGTATAGGGATAAATCCATTTTATTGGATTTTATTGTACCCAAAATACAATTGCCTTCAAATTCTGTATGGTAGCTCACTACTCTAAATAAAGGAAGAGATTTTGATTATTTTCTCCCTTTGTTAAAGCTTTTTGCCTACTTTTATTTTACTGTTTACTTGTTCTTCAGTATCACAGCACTGAAAAGTTTGAATAAGTAATTTTTATAAAATAAAAAACCCTTCTTGTCTAGTTACCTCATTGAATCTATTCCTCATTAAACTGTAGAAGTCCAGCCTGCACTCAAGATGTTCTCTGTGGCAATAACCATTTCATAAGATATTTAAGTTAACACCCAATCTGTGATTTTATGCTTGCCAACACAGTCCTGTATCAGTTCCTCAAGGATTTGCACTATAAACATACACCATTACCATGCAATTTTATTTCACTGACTAAGGCATAGTACCATTCTGTATTCGTATCAGAAAAGAGCTTCAGTGTGAACATTTCTTAATCTGATTGGATCACTGACTCATAAAACTTGTCCCGGGAAATTACTGAAAATTATTATGCATTTTACAGTAAATAAGCAATTAATTAAAAAAACATTTCCAAATTAGGATTTTGTAATCTTCCATTTATACATTTTCAACTAATAAATGTAAAAGAATTGTCTTTTGTGTACTGAGCTGGATAGCTGTTCGACATGCTTGCTAAATTAATGTGCTTTTATTTAAGCCAATTAGTCATTATTTCCGAAGCATGCATATTTAAGCTTAACTAACAAATAAATCAATAAGATTTCTCTCAAAGTCAGCATATTAACAGCACAGCAAATCCACTGTTGGATTTTAATAGTACTTGCTCAAGTAATGTGAGGTACAGTCAGACTGTAGAATATTCAAATTTGTAGTGAATTCTTCAGATTTAGTAAAATACCAGCAAGACGACTGTGGCTTATAATGAGCATCAACTGCAACTTTGATGGAGTGGAACAAAAAGCTAATAATTTTGTTGAAAATGTTGAAACACTCTATCAAGTGTTTCACAGAAAGTATACTAAATCTAAGTCAATGATCTTATATCTACACATTTATGGTTATTGGTATGGATGTGGTTCACTTTGATATGTGGCATGTCTCTTTGTCAGTGGAAACATATTTTAAGGGAATAACAAAACTAAGCTTCTGTTGTACTTGCTTTTTAGACATGCTTATCATATATCCTACACAATCATTCCCTTTTTTATTATTCAAATGCAATCACTCTTTGAATCCTTCTTTTCCTTCTCTTTGTCTCATTCATTCCCTTTCCCAGTTATTAGAGCAGTGTCCTACGTTGGCATCTACAGAGAAAAATAAATACATAAATCAATTTTAATAAATATGAGATACGAATTCATAATAAAAATAAACTATGAAAACCTCAAAACTTATTTTCTACATCTGTCTAAGTTATTTTAATATTACCAGCATTGTCATGTTAGGCTTAGGTAAAGAGGCGTTTTGTGAACTTGGCCCCTCAATTACTATTAGAGTGGATCTAGAATACAACAGTAGATATGTTGGTAAGTATACATATGTAAGCATAAGTGGAAGAGGCCAGAATGTATAGGTAAAAAGAAAATTGAGGGGTTGCAGGAAGAGGAAGAAGTTGGTAGCTTATGTTTTTGTACTCTGCTATTTCTTTCCTTGTTTTTAGGCTACAAGATTTCTTGCATTCTTTGTATATCTAGTTTAATCCAAACTAAAGATAGATACAATTTTAGTTATAAAATGGGGATGACCAGTCTGTGAGGGACAGATGGATGAAAACTTTGCAAGAAGTTACTGTTTGTTCATGGTTGGTCTGGCTTGATCTAACTTTGACTCTGCGTGTGGTCTCTCACTAAGAGAGCTGGTCTTTGATTTAAAGATTCTCCTGGCCTTGTGGCTCCTGCTAGAACAGGAGGTGGAGGCCCTGGCCAGGAGTTCCTTCACCCAGTTTTGGCTGATGTGCCAATTATTGGTCTTTTTGGACTACCATGACAATAGTGACTCACGTCCGGATCATCTCATAGTTAAACCACTGCAGCCACTTAATATTGGATTGCCTTTTTAAGGTGACTTGGAAGCTAAAACTTGTCCTGTCTGTTTATTTGCTAACTGGGTGATTTAGCAGATTTAACAATGTAATGGTTAGCCCTTCAAGATAGACCAGGCTAGGAAACCAAATTCATGAAGATCAATATTACTTTTATTTTAAAGTTATAGTAATAGGTCCTTGCAAGTCTGAGTGCACCTATCCCCTCTCTTCCTTTACCTTTGTGTGAATTAAGGAGGGGCTTATGAGAAGTTTACTTGCATTAGACTTCTAGGCCAGACTTGGGGATTTTGATTACCTGATGATTACCTTGGCAGTGACTCTTCCTCCTGTCCTTCAAGGTCATACTCTCCCTCCTCTACATTGACACTAATGACAGTATTGGTACATTGCTATTTTAATTGCCTCCAGGTTCATCTCAAAGTGCTGATTGTCAATATTAAAACTCTCCATAGCTTGGTTCCTGGGTATTTACAGGATCATCTTCCTTGACAAGATTCAGCCTACCTTGTGCATACTTTTCTGAGAGGATATGCATTGCATGAAAAGTGAACAGAATGGAACCTGAAGTCCTAAGGGAACAGAATGCCACTAATCTCTTTGGCTTTAGGAAGGCAATTAAGATCTTATTGTTCCACAGAGCATTTGAATGCTGATGATGGAAAGGCAATTTGTTAGTTACTTAGCCACAGTAATGAGGTGATGCACAGCAAAAGGCTATTTTATTTTTACCTATCACATCACAATAGATGTATATTCTCTTTGCTTATATGTTTTAATTCTCCGTTACATTGAGAGAGGTATAATTTAATTCTCCATTACATTGAGAGAGGTATAAAGAGAACATGTTTCCTGCAGATTCAGAACAACATCTTAATTTATCTCTAAGTATAGCATCCTGCCATATTTTTGTTTAACAAAACTAGACAATAGATTGAAAAGATATATTCACTCATGACAGCTCGAAGGAGCATAATTATGTTAGGAAATTGATATTATTTCAACATCTTACCATAGATAAGATAATTATGGAAATAATAGGATTTCTTAAGTCTATTTATTTATTTAATTTCTATCCTGCCACAGCACACAAATATAAAGCATCCATGGTAAAACTATCTCCATGTTAGAATATCTTGAACTATTAGTTGCTTACAGCTTGAAAGAAACTGTTCTGAAAAAGAGCATACTCGGCATGAATTTTCATTATATGTTTTTCAGGAGCCGTACTGATGACATTCAGTTAAGACCTAAATCATAGTGAATTCTGCCACCAAGTAAACTTAACCCATTTTAAAAATATCAAGGGTCCTTTTGCAGATAATGTTAGACATTTGCAATTCCTTCTTGAACGTGACTAGAGGAATTCTAGATTGAAAATGACTGCCAACTTGTACACTCTCTTCTTCCCATCACATTGGGTCCTCAGGTTTGGCTTTGCTTTATTTTTTTTTATACTTTAGGCTCGGTTTCCATGCTCATTTCTGATATGGTTAAGTCATTGTTAGAGCTTTTCTTTGCTAACTGAGCAATATGTGAGTTGTATGAGTGAGTGGTCTTAAAAAATATGTGTGCTCCCTTGTCAGAAACACAACTAATAATTGCTGCTGAAATCTATCCATTAATGGATTTTGGCTAATAGACTTAACTTCCACTAAAAAAAAAAACACCCCAGGTAAAGAATGTCAAATCAGGCAGGGACCAGGAAAGCGAAGAAGGGTTTCCAGTAGCATGTCCTGCCTACTGGGTGAGTAGGTCAAGTGTTGAATTATTGTCAATCTTGAAGAGTGGAAGGCCTTTTTCTGAATGCTGAAAGCTTCAGGTGAGTCTTTGCTCAGCTTTATTTTGTCAGATTGAAAGAGAAAGAGAAAGGTCCTTTTTGGTGGTACATTTCTCCATTTAGAAGATGTATTCACAGTGATAACGAATTGACATAGAATCTCCTACTGACTTTATACCAAAATAAATATAGAAATTGGTCCTTTGCTCTCTTGTGTAAGTGCTGCAGAGTGAAAGGCCTGGAGTGCAATTGGCATGGACTCTTCAAACAAAGAGAGCATTTTACTTCATTTATGGGCAACACATTCAGCATGCTTTAAAATAACTTTTATAGTTGTTTAATTGTTGTTCACAATCTATTTGGTTACATAAGAGCCAGGGAGAATAATCATATTTAAATCTATCATCTGATAATTAATAGTTCATACATTTAGCCTGGAATGTTTGAATTGTCATGAAATGATAGTTCAATCATTAGTTGTTACAGGTAGTCCTTGACTTACAACTATATTTGTAAGAATTTACAACCAGAATTTCAGTCACTAAGCAATGCAGTTGTTAAGAGTCATCATATGACGGAACCTGATTTTATGACCGTTGTTACTGCAGTCATTAAGTTAATCACCACAGATATTAAGTAAATTACTGCAGTCATTCAGCGAATCCAGCTCTCCCAATTGACTTTGCATGTTCCAATTGACTTGGGAGCTGGCTGGGAAGGTTGCAAATCATGGTTATGTGATGCTGTAAATGCAAGCTGGTCGTCAAGCTGCTAAATTGTGATCATATGATCATGGTATAGTGGGATGGTCATAATATTAAGGATGGGTCATATGTCATTTTTTCTGAGGCTTGGAATCATCATGGTTGTAAATCAAGGATTATCTGTTATCTATAATGAATCATTCACACATGCACATTATAACTGAACAATACACTTGATAAATATGCATGAAAATAAGCTTGTCTTTATGCTAAGATTATAATAAACAATCCGGTAGGTCCAGTTCACACAATGAATTAGCCCACTAAGAGTCATTTGGACATGAACATTTTCTCAGTAAACTTTTCATGCAAAATGGCTCACAGAGAGTTCCAGAAATGGACACTATAAAAACTTATTTTGTTATTGTTTACAATTTTTGAAACAATATTTTTCTAATATCTAAAATTTAAATATCTAATATCTAAATAATTTAAAACTAAATTATTAGTTTTAAATATAATCTTACTGGAAATATAAAGTTTTGTGGAATATTTCTACTTACACTTTTCTAAGACAAATATAACAAGATTTACACAATTACTATTACTAATGTAGTTATATACAGATATGTGACTTCCAGGGGACTACTTAATTAATATGTGTTGTGGTAGTAACCCTAACACTCTTCCAGTTTAAATTTGCCTAGTCCTAAATAAAATGACATAAGGGTAAAAACTACTTACTGTAATTAGTCCCCTAAAGCAAAATGTTTTCATCTGATTCCCAACATCAAGAATACGTTCAAACAGGAGAAAAGTGCTCAGACACAGGACTCCAAAAAGGATTAAAGAGGTGAAATTTGGCTCCCTGTACACCCCTGAGATTTGTGGGCTGTGAACCTTTCCCTAGCCCTTTATTTCTTGTGTATGTAAGTGGGCAAAGTGGTGTTTAAATTAAAACAACAAAAAACAGGTCTGGAAATCATGTACAGTAATTGGGCCTCGAATGCATTCCATTTTCACTGTGATAATTCGCATCCCCTTTATCCAGAGTGTAAGTGGGCAAAACAGAAATTATCCCATCTTAAAAGCACATCTGTGTTGTGAAAAATGAGGTGTGAGAGATAATCCCTAGCATATAGATTATGTTTCAGGCTTTCAGTAGAAACTGCTTTTGTTAAAGTACCAGTTATCAATAAATTGGGCGGTGGCAAAGTAGCCAAACCACAGCCACAATACTTTCCTTTTTCAGATTTCAGAAACTGGTTATTACCCTGACTTGTGGCCAACAAACCTGGGGTGGTTTCATGGTAAGTTCGGCAATGAATTCAAATCTAATAAGAATTGCTGTCAAACAAAGTTAGCACTGAGGTTCTGAAATATATTTGTTCTTATTACAGATGGCCCGAATACACAAGAAGGATTGGATTTTTCTTAAATCCCACTTGTTTGTGTCTAAGCCAATCCACTCCAAAGCATCATCAACACGCTTCAGTTAAGGAAGCTTAAAGTTTGCCTATACATTGTTTTGCCTGCCTCATGCATTAACCGAACTTACCAACTGAGGACATTTTTCATTACAAAGACTACCTTCTGTTTAAAACAAACAAACAAAAGACAAATGAGGGAATAACCCCCATAGTAGAAATAATTGTTTTTTCAAGTCAACATATTTTCAAGAATTAATCTTAGGGAAATGGATTATGCGGTATACAAGGATCCGTTACTCAGACAACCAGCATGCAATTCTTATTAAAGACAATGGTGTAGGTTTATGTTTGAAGGAGATCATATATGATCTGTTGGATCAGTATTATACCTCCATTTAAATTTTCATCTTGCACTTTAGCAAAACATGTTGCCATTAAAAATTATAAATGTCCATGACAATCGTGAATTTGAAGTGAAGTGGTATCACTGCGGGATGGAACCAAGCAGATCTGTTTGTCTTGGTTGCATATTTCCCATCCTCACATTCTGAAGTTTACTGTAATTCTAATTTATCTTATGTTTCTAAGCTTTTGAAAGACTTACCATTTATAATTTAATTTTGCCCCAAATGATCTTTTTTTTTTCCTGCTTCCATTTGTGTCACCATCTGGGAGCATGTACTATTGTAGCAGGGATTCCTCATGCATCCTCAGACTTTCCAGCAGTCTTTGTAGTCACTTGCCTCTAAGGTTCAGGGGAAAGCTGTAAAAGAAGGAAGGCCGAAAGCTTGCTTACGGTAAAGTAAATCAACCAATATACCATGTGTCAGTTTATCCATGCTGCATGTTTAGGAATCACATACTGATCCTTTGATTAAACGCCTTGGATAGAAAATGTGATCAGCCCTTTGCACTGCATCACAATCAAATCAAATCAAATAGAATTTTACAAAAAGAATAGTTTTGCTCATTTCCAATCAAAACATCATTTTAAAATGTTATTTTCCCATTAAAAAAAATAAGATTACTCTGGAGTAAATAGATGAACTGTGGCCTAAATTAGAGGTTTTCGATTCTTAACTGGGAAATCAAATTTAGGCCATCAGGAAACGAGAAAGGGACATACAGACAGACGTTTTTGCATTTAAGGCTACTTACTACAACAGGATGGACCATCAGCCTTTATATATAAAAAAAAACCTAAATAGAGGCCAGTGTAAACCTGGCTACCAGAAATATTCCTCTAAGGTTTTGCACATGGAATTCAAGGCTTTGTTGAATGTCTTTTATCTGTCTGGAATTTGTACTCTTTCTCTTAAATTATTTTCTTGCTGTTTGTTAAAGCAACATTTAACTTAATTAAAAAAAATCTTTTGTGTGTGGACTCTCTATTTATTATTACACTTCTCACTTGCTTCTCTGTTATATAAAAGCAATAGGTTTATTTATTTGATAATGCATATATTACTATTTGTTCCTTCACATACACATGTGGTATGCACACATGATCAGTTAGGCATTAGAAAATAATAATTACTTTTCAACTACACTAGGGAAAACATTCTAACTCTGTGAGAAATTATTTCTTCAAATTCACCTAAGCAACTAAAAATTAGCAGTTCAGACCAATATTCACATTTAAAAGGTAGATACGTTTATTTGACATATGTAAACAGAGAGAACAAATCGTTCACATCACAGAATATATTTTTTTTTAAATTCATAGCAGTATATTTTAATGCAGGATTAGCATATCAATTCTAACAATATTAATTTCAAGATATAAACCAGACATTAAGAAACTTTCAAATAATGAGCTCTCTAAGCTATAGCTATTTTATTATTCCCCATCAGTAGCAAATTTTTATAAACAATGAAACTTAAAGCTAAAGTGTCTGGGTAATGCAAGGTATCAGCTACCTGCAAATAGAATGAACACATCTCAGTGTATCTGTAAGAATTTTAATGTATTATAATTTCTATAATTCTATAGAATAAAAATTTATAAATCTAAATATACACCTTATAAAATAGATTCCTAGTAATTACATGGTCATGTCCATTTTCTTTTCTTACAGTATGGAAGTACTGGAAGCTTCTTGCCATCTATTTTATTTCCTCAATTAGTCTGGAATTTCTTCCCACCTAACATAAATGTTAATAAAATTCAATCCTCTTAGCTTTTTCAATGTTTGATTAGCTATTACTGCTTGCTATGATAACCTTCTCTATCAATCAGTGCAATTAAAAATAGTAATCTAATAATTATATTTTGTTACTTGTTATGACATTGTTTCCTTTATGAGATGGCTGACCATATAAATTTGATATAAATAAATAAATAAATGTTAAAGAGCATAAACACTTCTGAAGCAAACCCAGTCATTCTCTATCTAAAGGGTCATTAGTGAAATAGGATGGATGCTTCTATGTATAGTTATAAATTTTATGAGAGAGTAGTGAGAGCATGTATATTGCATCAAACTCAAAGAAATTCAAAGAAAAATTGAGAATTTGAATAAATGAACCTAAGACCACACTGTTATATTTCTTTTAAAATTTTGCCTATTATATAGATAATATTTTGTCATATTGTCCATTTTCAAAGACTATGTTGAAAACACAAAGAGGGAGGGAGGGAGGGAGGGAGGAAGTTGGAGTAAGGAGCATCAGGCAAAGTGCAGAAAAAGAACAGTAAGCAGCTAAATCTAGTTTTGGTCAATACCATTCATCGTACACAATTCATACATTCTATTTTAAACTTTAACCATCCTTGCTTTTATGAGTAGACTGACTTTTCTTCTTTAAAAAAGTCTTCTCTTTCTTTGAGAACCTCATCAACTCCATTCAACCATAACAGTCTTGAGTTTCCTCTTGTTCTCAATACACCACTATTCCTTCATGTATTTCTTTTGCAATTTAATATTACATCCTAATTTAGTATTTCTATATACACAACTCTCTTTACATATTTTTATGTTTATAATTCTTTCCTGTATACAATCCACATTGATTCAGCACCTAGTTTTACTTAACTCTATTTTTTCTTGTTTTCCACATAAAGTTCTGAAATAATGCATTCCCATTGTATATCCGGCATCAGGGGATCTGGAGCCCCCACCTTTCAGGATGGGAGGGGAGCTTCTTGCTCCCTCGGATAGGGCCCGCAACTTAGGAATCCTCCTGGATTCACGGCTGTCTCTAGAAGACCAGGTGACAGCCGTGACCAGGGGGGCCTTCGCCCAGGTTCGCCTGGTGCGACAGTTGCGCCCATTTCTGGACCCTGATGCCATCCGCACAGTCACTCAAGCACTGGTCATCTCACGCCTAGATTACTGCAACTCCCTCTACATGGGGCT
>JANHFM010003328.1:43043-71646 GCA_032468115.1 Grayia smithii | reverse complement strand
TATTTATGTATGTAGTTTTATTGATTGTTACTGTTTGTCTTATATTGTGAGCCGCCCTGAGTCCCTCGGGAGAAGGGTGGCATATAAATACAATAAATAATAATAAATACAATAAATAATAATAATCCAACACTCACTTCCCTACAACATTTATTTCCTTTGACAAACATTCATTCCACTAAACAAGCACACCATTTACCATCATTTACACATCTAGCATCTTCCCAACTTTAGTAAACTTTCTACCAGGATACACACATTTAGTTATTTGCTTTGATTTTTCATAATGCAAATGTTACTTGCACTCATTTACTCCATAGCAGTGTCAAACACGACTACCTTGATTTCTTATCCATAATCATTGTAAAACAGTCTAACAAATGAACCTTGGTGGTGCAGTGGTTAGAGTGCAGTACTGCAGGCTACTTTTGCTGACTGCTGGCTGACTGCAATTTGGCAGTTCAAATCTCACCAGGCTCAAGCTTCCATCCTTCCATGGTGGGTAAAATGAGGACCCAAATGGTTGGGGGCTATATGCTGACTCTGTAAACCACTTAGAGAAGGCTGTAAGAACTGTAAAGGGTATATAAGTCTAAGTGGTATTGCTATTGCAAATGCTGTAAATATTAGGTTCTCTGCAGCAAGTACTATCTTGTAGTCAAAGTACATATACATCCGTGTCCCCAACAAACCAAAAACTCTGTTTATAAATTTACTCAAAAATAACTCAAACAATCTATTGGACATTGTTTTATTCTTCTCATATTCTGTGTTATTAATCTTATTAATAACTTATAACTTATTAATCATTGCATTAAGTCTCACACATTATTTGTTTCTTCATATACTGCTCTTGTCGCATTCAGCAATCGACTTTCAACTCCATACGTAGGCAAAACATCCCATTATTCAAACCTTTTCATTTCATATTATGGCTTTGAGCAACCACAATTATCACATTACACTCCAAATAAGAGAAAGTTTTAGGTTATCAGCCTCAAATTATACTCTTGCCATAGGAAACTTGCTCTGCTAATGATAAAGTCATACTATCAGCTATACCAGCTATAGTCTTCTTCCACATATAATTTTATTTCAAGCATACTCATGTTAGGAGCTCTAAAGTCTGCTTTGCAAGCCAATACAATATTGTCTATCCCAACAACTAGAAATTACATGGATTGTCTTAACACACTCAATATCTCAATATCTGAGATATGATTACAATTTGCTCTGATATTTTTTCTATCAGGGCATGGTGCTCAGACCTGAACTAAAGAAAATTATTATTCCAATGAATTTTTTTTTCCTTAAATGGATTTTGCATTGATTGATTTCTCCTCCCTTTGCATTTATTTCTTGTCCTCATACATTTGAACAAACTATAAATTGTCATGCTAGCAAACTGACCAACTATAGTATAGCTTGCCTCCAAGTCAGAATTTGAATGCACAATTTTGGAAACAAAAAGTGTTTTGTTCAAACCACAAGAGAGTATAAAAATGGGATGTATGGGACAGGTGAAGGAGAAACTAAAAACTCCAAAATAGGCACCAAAATAGCAATTACATTTAGGTTGTGCTATTATTTCCCAAACTGTTACTAAACCAAAGCTGAGGAGCAGAAACTCTCTATATAAATTAAAATTCTGAACTACAACATGCATAAGAAAAAATTAAAAAATAAAACTTCCAAAATGAAATGAGTTCCAAAATGAAATGAAATGGTATTCATTTCAATGATTATTAGAAATAGTTGAGATTGACCCAAGCATAAGGCATGAAACTCATATTCTTTATTCAAATGAACAATTATGCAAGTAATATGACCAGACTGCTTCAATTATACATGTGTTAGAATGCTCAAATAAAATGCTAAACTTTGCATGTAGATGCTAATCTAATAAAATCCAATAAAATCCAAGTTTTAGAAAAGTCTGGAGTAAATTAAGGTTAGTAATACTTTCAAAAATAAATTCCATATTCCACAAATAGTTGTCCTAGGTGATACAGCCATAGGACATCACAACAGTTTAAATAGGAATATTAAGCACAAAAATTCCTCTTAGAAATATTCACTAATTCAGGCTAATTCAGTTGGGGGTGGGGAAACTTCTTAGCGCAGATTGCTTCTTTCCATCAACACTGAGCATTTGATAGGCTTCTGCTTGTTGTGTATGAAATGTTGGTCTGATATAAAGGCTATTTGGATGATGATACAGCTGTTGTAAGCACTGGGTTCACAGATTTAACTCTGTGACCTGGCTTATTCTGTTCCTAAGTAGCCATAAAGACATAGTTGATTTAAAAGTTGTGCTAAATTCAAATTCTTTCCAGCCTGGAATAATAGGGAGAAATGGTTTTGGGGAGTGGCTGTTGGAGTTCAGTAAGTGGGAAATTCCTAGGATTATTTAACTGAGTGCAGTTCTATGCAAGACCATTATCAACTCTTGTTCTGCTGATTCTCCCTCTGTTTTCTTGGTGGAATTTGGAAACAACTGTGGGAAAAACATGATGAAGATAGTGACTTTTGCCATATTCTAATACCTTCCAGATGGTATATTATATTAAAATTAGGGTTGTGGTTAAAGCCAGCTTTACTCTTTAGAACTTGAGATAATTGATAATATTGATTAGATAGATAGTTATAAGGTTAGGGTAGATAATAGATAAATTAGTAGATAATTGTTAGATACATGTTATATAGAGACATTATATTTGATATAGTATGTATATACTATATATATGTATATATATATAAAGTCAGAAAATTTGATTAAGAGCTTGTTTGATAGACAAAATGCCTGAGACTAGTACTTGATGTCTTGTACAATGAAGCAAATACCAGATTGTGCAGTTGTTCATTTATTATGAGCTAAGGTTTTATTTTTATCAAAGCATTATAAGCTATACAGGACATCCTGAAAATATTCTAATTCAATTGATGTCCATGACCAATCTATTTAGGACTTTTAAATTGTTTCAGCAGTCTAAAGCTCCTCTGGGGGTCTTTGTTTAATAAATAAGGAAGGATAAATAAGTAAATATCTTGCACGCAAAGCATTCCGAGCAGCAAATTACTTTTTTTTTTAACAAGATCAATGCATGCATAGCTACCTCGCTGCTCATCCTCATCTGACATTTTTATAGAGAATTCAGTATGAGCTACTGAGCATGATGATGGGAATTCTAGAAGGACACGGAGGGTGCAATGCTGTGAATGACTTCTCTAAACTGAGCAAATTACTTAGACAAACAAAATACAACTCTATTGGCATAATATGGGAAAGACATCCAAATAAAGTTGATGATTGCTTAAGGCCATGCTGTGAAATTTATACAGATGTTTGAGTTTCAAACATCTGTACAAATTTCACAGCATGTCATTATAATGATGCTGGCTGAGGAATTCCGGGAATTGAAGTCCTCACATCTTAAAGTGATCAAAGTAGAGAAACACTGTACTATGGCATTGCTTTTCTAAATTATATCATATCCTGGGATAGTGGTTGATCTTTAAACTATATGCCCCATGTTACTAAATTCTAAAACACTTACTTGTTTCTATTTTGTCTGTTGCAGGCAAATGGACACAGTTTTGTACATATGGAACATGAAAAAGCTGTATTACTGCTGAAGAGTTTCCAGAATACAGTAGACCTAGTTATTCAACGTGAGCTCACTGTCTAAATATTTTTTTATAAATAATAAAATATGCCTAACATTTTTTGCCAATTGCTGGACCAATGGCAAATATAGTGCCAAATGTATAATATTATATGTTAGTAATGATTACCCTGGGGAAAAATAACTATATAAATATAACTTCCAAGTGATTATGTATTATTTTTCTTTGTAAGTCTCTGGCTATGCATTGGTACCAGCTTTTTTAAAAATATTCTTTTTAATTGTTTCTAGATGTCTTTATTTCAGGACACAGAAACACACACAAGTTCTTTACAAATCTTAGTCTCCATCAAAATTACTGCCTCACAATTGTTTATGTTTTTAAAAAGAAAATTATATAAAATTATAATTCCCATAAAGTATTTCTATCTCACATAAGATATAAATTATTTATAAAGAATATTTTAGTAGTTCTATATTCAGTAACATGAGAATTGAACTTAATGGGATTCACTTCTGTAGAAATAGGTCTAGAGTTGCACTGCAGACCTGTTAGCTTTTTCATTTTTCCCTTTTTTTACAATGTAAATACATATATATATCTTTTAAGAGTGCAATATCCAATTTAAAATAACATTAAATTTATTTGGGAGGGTAATGGAAATCTACATTGGCTAAACCAGGCTTTGCTCTGCTGACAATTAATTATTAAAAAAACATATATTCCTTTCCAGGGTTTACCTCAAAGAAGCTTAGAATATAAATCACAAAAATAGTAACAGTAAAAGATGTTCAGTAGGGACATCAGTAGATACTGAATGTTGTATCAACCTGGTTGATGATTTGCATCATCAACTACTACAACTTCCATAACCTCCAGGCATCCCAGCCTCTGTTTATGCTGGCCGTTTGGGCTATATGTTTAGAAGACACTAAATTAGACAAACTGGTGCAAGCTTCCGAGGATTGTCCACCATCATCAGATGAATGAAATGTTACTTTGAGTTACCACAACATTCAGATATGGACAGGCTTAGAATGTTACAATTCTGAACATGATAGGAAGGAAAGGAAATTCAAGTATTTTGTTGCCCCTCACATAGTCTAAGAAAATATGTAATTGAATATTCTTGTAACTCAAATCTCAGGCATTTGAAAACTGCCAAGAGTCTTTTGATTCCCATGAGATAGAAATTTCATAAATACTGGTAAATGTGCCACCATACATCCAATCTTTACCATGCCAAAGGACTTTGAAAACAAGCCCAACTTTGGAATTCGGGAGTTAAAAAATTTGCCATAGATTGATTAGCTCAAGAGTCCAATACTTTTCTGAATAAGGAGAGAATATCAAGAAAATTTTCATTTTTTCACAATTTGTGTGTGACCATAAAGTAAGCTGTTTCTTGAATTTTGAATACCATGCTACTATGGGCAATGTCTCCGCTTTGTCTGTAATAAGCAACCAATCTAGTAAGGGAAATAGTATTATTTCCTTTGGTATCCTGGATTCCGAACAATTAGATGATCATTTGCATTACCAACTTTGTGCATTGTTTCTAGAGTCAAATTAGTCCATCTGCTGGAAAATTGGTGTAAAAAACCTCTGTGCAGAAAAATTTGTTAAACAGGAAAGATATCCCATAAAGTGCACATTAGGACAATGTGCAAGTAAAGGGATGGCTTTACTAATATTAAATATTTTTGGGGGGGGGAATATGAATTTTGCTATGTGCTTCCAGTTTGACTTAGAACTGAGGACGTAGTAAATAGAAATTTACAGCTTAATCCATAAAATATTCTGTAGACTAATGGCAATGTTTTGTTGTTTTAAAAATTAGTCCTTGTCTAGATGAGATTTAACTTTATTGTTCAAAAATATTATTCCAGGTTGTGCATGAGAAGAAAATTTCTTTGATTCCAAAGATACTCTACGGTTTAAATAAGAGGCCTTGGTTTGGAATTATTCATTCCTAACAAAAATAATTGGTCATCTCAAACTGAGTAGAAAATTAATTATGTAACAAGTTGATGTTTATTAACACTTTTTCCCTAACCCTTTATAAAAACCTTGCACAAAATTAATATTCTATCTTCCTAGAGATAAAAACCATTTAAATAATTCACAATATAAATTAGAGCTCTGCTAAATTTTAAAGGGAAAAAAATACTTTGCAGGAATGCAAAGGTCCTTTGGTTCTACATTTTAGCCATTTTAGTCATGATTTTGTTCTGCTATTCTATTAAAAAATAGCCCTTCTTTTCCTCTTAATTATTGAAATCATTTCAACCAATCAGAAATCATATAGATTTGATTAGATTATGACATCAGTAAGCAAAATGGGACTGCATTGCTTTTTCTCTAAAATGCCAATATAAATAAATGTATCAAAATCAGCATTGGGATATGTATTACATTACATTTCTTCTTAAAAGCACAATTGCACCTTGGTAACATGTAGTTTGGAAAAGTGCAGTTGGATGCATGTCCTAATCAGCATTGGTTGTTTTGATCATCCGTTATTTTATTTTTTAAAATGGCATCATAAACCAGTGAGCGCAGCGTTTCCAAGTCAAGTCCTGGCTTAATTGCCATACATGGACAGCTTTCCCCAACAGAATAATGTTTATGTTATTTAGCGACCTTTAAGGAATCTACTTTTTTGAAGGGCATGAAATCAATAAGACATCACATCCAGCTGAATTCTGATAAACATCCATGTCAGAAAAGGGAGCCCAGTTGGGAAGAAGAGTTAAATATGGAAATCTTAGAGCATCAGATAAGGAATAACGGGTGATCTTAAGCTGTTAGATCAGCACCAGAAGACCCAGATTCAAGTCTACCCTTAATCGTGCAAGCTGATTGGGTGGCTTTCAGACAGTCATTCTCAGGCCAAACCACTTAACGGGGTTGTTGCTGCGGGGAGGGGGGAAACGTACCCTGCTTTGAGCTTCTGAATGAAAGGTAGTGATAAATATAGTGCTCCACACAATATATAACATTTATTCAATTTGTGAAGGACTGCACATGTGTCACTAATCCCACTATGATCTTTAGACAGTTCTGAAAAACAGAGCAGAGACCATATAGCTAAAATCTCCCTTCCCGTTTCCAAACAGGTAATCTCAGCAAATCTATTCAGTCATCTTTGGCAAGGCTTTTTAAAGGCTCCTGCGAATTCCAAAGCAGAAGCTGAAGCTGAACTGCTACGTTCAGCTCCTACTTCTCATTCAAATTAGGTTTTGCTGCATTTGTTTCCATGGTGACAGTTGTGCTAGCCAACCCTGACTATATACAAAGGCATTCTGCCCAAACATGCCTTAAAGCTTGATTAAAAGAACCAGGAGAGACTGACAGCTCTGGTTTTTTGGCTTCCATTCAGCAGAGCAGCTGTTTATTCACACACAGAGACACAGAGATACTGGAGAAATAGGGACTTTGCTATAGAGAGCAAATGGATTTGCATCTGTTCCTGCAGCTAGGCCAATTTGCCTATAACAGACCCACCACAGAACGATTTTAGCAAACGTTCACTCTCAGAATCCTTCTTACAGATTTTCTTCCCAGGACTATTTATAGAAAGTAATGTAAAAAGCAATCTCGTTAATAAGATGCCATACGGAATCATTTTAAGAGATACAATAAATTTTTAAACATCACCTTGTAAGTACCACATGGAATCATTTTGATAGGTATGACATTTTTAAAAAAAAAATCAACTAAAATAAGTGCAAGGAACTATCTAGGCAGCCATTTTTAAAGTTATCTTTCATACAAGCGTCTCTTTAAAAATTGCAACTGGTTAAAATTAGAATTCTGTTCTTCTCATACAAATGATGTAAAGTTTTTAATTCATGTGTAAATATTAGTATAATAAGATACAATTAACTATTAATCAGGAAGGCACATTAGGACAATGGTTAGGAAAGTGAACTGTTTTGCTGTTGTGAATTCTATTTTGCCCTTGCTGCCAATGGTGAGTACCATTTAAAATCTCTCACAAAATGTATTGTCAAACTTCCCAGTTTTGTCAGAATTGTCTTCCTTCACTTTGTAGTTGACAGATTCCCTTAGTAGCTTTTCACGGCAATATCAGATTTATTATTACTTTCATTGCTTCAGCGTATCCTTTTGCACTAAGGACTTTATCATGTTAAATTGGGACAGATTTTTGAATTCAAATCTAATTTTTTTCATGAAGATTTAATCACTGTAAATCTATAAAGAATATTTGTAGCTCAGGGTTGAAATGAGGGGTCCCTGGTATTCCTGGGCTCAGTTATTTTCTTGTAGACATTTCATTATCGGTGCTTGTTAACAGAAAGCACTGATGATATTACTTACTTTGGGTAATGAAACATCTTCAAGAAAACAATCTCATTGTAAATCTCATGCCTATGACATTTTGGAGAAAATATATTCTTAACTGAGGAATGCATGAAACACTTTTGTCACAGCAAGCTGTGCCTCCTATTTCTCAGTAAAAATATAAGCATTGTACTGAGCTAGCTTGTGAGTGTTTTGAGTTCTGTTTCTGGCAACAATGCATGCCTTTTTTTTTCAAAATGCCCAAGCAAATGAGAAGAGTTATTGGTAAGATTCAATCACACCAAGAGCAACCATTTCCAATGACCGAATGAAGTTTTCCATGCTTGTAACTTTCATGTTCCTAGAGTAAAAATGTGAATTTGAAGAGTACTTAAGAGCTATAAAACATTATTTTTAGTAAAATACCTAAGATCCATTCAGAATTATTATAATATTTTTCCTTTTGTTCATGTCTGCCTTTATTATCCTACATTCCAAACAGGAGACAAGTATTAAACTTTAAATCAGAAGTTAGAAATATTTTTTTTAAAAAAATGCATTGCTTGTAGTTTAAAACTCACTTTATGTACTTACTACAATGATAATCCTGATTGAGAAATCCAACAGCGACACCCAGAGGCTAAGAATATTTGTCTCAGCACACAAATTCTTGTTAGTGGATTCTTATTTTTTTTTAAAAAATGAATTCAGACTAGTCTTGACTCTTTATGAACTTTAAATGTGCATTAAGTTTCCACACTATTTCATTCCATCTAGAATGTTCATGCCCCTTTGTGAAGTTTTATTCTGAACATCAATAAGCCACACCAGTTCAGCACAAGAGGCTGAATTTTTATAAATCGGGGCCTTTCCTGCCTCTTTGCTAGCTTAAGTGGCTTAACACTGGGCAAGACAAAGACTTATTAGTTACATTTTTCTACTTGTGAGTACTGTAATCAAGTAAAAACCAACAACTTACTTTATTACGAATTTTACCATTTTATAAAACACATGTTTAATTATAGAGATAGCTGTATTGTAATTAATATTTTGAAACAATTGTGATTTTGAGCTTAAATTATATACAGAACTGTCATTTTTGTATGTGTTAAAAAGATTGCTATATGACAAAATACTTTTCAGTTTAATTACAGTATCATTGTAAATAAGGCTGGATGAAGAATCATTTACTACTTTATGAACATAGATTGTGAATGTAATTCAATGTTTTGCAGTATACAGATTTACTGAATTTGAAAGCTGCTTCATTTTATGTGAAAAAGTACTTTAAAGCTATATTTTAAATGAATTGATTCAGTGAAATCAATTATCTTTAATTTGCACATACAGATAGTATCTTTTCCATTTTACTTTGCGTATTGACACTAACTAGTAAGGTGTATATTGTGTCTAGAATGCATTTTGCAGATGCTTTCTGTACATAAAAAGAATACAGGGACTCAAACAATGCTGTGCAGCGTATAGCAGAGCCATTTTCGGCTTTGATGTACTCAAATTTTTTCAGTATTTAAAAAAAGTGTTTTGAATAATATATTAAAAAGTCTATTGTATAAATAAAGTCACCTTATTGTAAACATTCTGCCTTCAGAGCAATATATTGCAACAATTTTCATCTTTTATTACTCACAGAAAGCAAGTATCAATAATCTCTCTCATTGCAAGTCTCTCATTGGTTTTACTTGTACTCAGATTCAGGCTTAGATTTAATTTTTAAAAGACTCCCCAAGTTTATCTGAAACATAGTTTGGAACATAAAAGAGCAGCTTTAAAGGTTACTTTCCCAGCAGCTGCCACTATAGAGAGAACATTTGCTCTCCTGGAGTTTTTGAATTTTGAAGGTTGATGATACTGTTGTAGCTAAAGTTCATATAAGGTGGAGAGCATCTGGCAGAGCTGGCTAGATGTGAAATATCTCTCTCTTTTATTTTTATTTTTCTCTTTCTCTCTCTCTCTCATACACACACATACACAAAGAGTTTAATGCACTAGTGTAGCCTTTATGCTATCCTTAACTTCCCAGCTGCTAAAAAGATCAGTCTACTGCTTCACACAGGAGCACTTGTTGGAGATTATAACTAATGCCCAGAAGCACCTCTTTGATCTGTAAGAATTCTTCCCAGCATATTTAGAAAACCCAAAACATTTTATTATATAGACAAAAGCAGACATCTAGAAGATGCCATAGCACCCTCTTTACCTCTAGTCAGCACATTTTCTCTTTCTCTAAAATAGGCCTTCATTTAGTGTATCAATGGCCAGCATCTAACATTCTGGAGAAATCACCTCTTACTGGAACAGCTGATTGGGGTAGGCAGAGGTGGGGTTGTATGGGTGGAAGGTAGACCCGGGTGGTCAACTACGGCCCCCTTATGACCTGTGGACTTCATTTCCCAGAATTCCTGAGCCAGGAGTGGCTGCTGGCTCAGGAATTCTGGGAGTTAAAATCCACAGGTTGTAAAGGGACAATAGTTGCCCACAACTGAGTTGGAACCAGTTGTCTCTTAATCTTGTATTCAATTAGGATTGCAGCTTTTGCAATCACCCTCAATACTTGCCAGCATCCAACAAATAATTCCACATATTGCTGAACAGATAGTATTATGCAAGGAATTAAAACCTCAGTCTTAACACTGGTGATTCAACAATACAACTCATCAATTAACTGAATGTTTACTTAGTATTTCAGGACTGGAATTTGGCAGTAATCCTCACTCAGACAGGGACTTTGTATCAGAATAAAACAATCTGAAAGCAAGTCAAGTAGGATACCGCGATGCAATAAGTGTATTTATCCTTTCAATTAAGAAACAAACATACAAGAGGGAAGAATACAAGGAAAACATTTGAAGAGGGTATTTACAATGTGATATATGTGGGCTGGGGGGGGGGGGGAATGAAAGGATTAATAGAACAGAACATGACCAGTTTGCTTCCTACAAAACTAATACTTGCAATGATACCTATGAAATCCACAAAAACCATGAGAGCCTACCAGCCCCAAAGGTGGGAATATTCTGGGTTAAGGTACTACTTCCTAATATTTATGATACTCTGTATTGTGCGTTTGTTGCATTTGTAAATTGCAAAAAAAAAAATTGCATTTGTAAATGCATTGTATACATTTATGTGTATAAATGCTATTTTTGAAATTGAATCTGATTTTAAAATACATATTACATTCATGTACCAAAATACCAATGGCAACCAAATCTTTAGTTTATACTTCTTGTATAATAGCCTTCAGACCAAAGCCTTAATATTGTATACATGAATAGCAAACACATTTTTGGGACGCTTAAAACATATAAACAGATTTCTAAATGGTTGAAAAGTACTATATATAAAATTAGGACATAGCCATACCAAATATATATGTTGAAGGGTGAGAAGACCATAAGCAACCATTTGCTTTTTCTGGGTAAAGGCATATATCACTCACACAAATATATGCCATACAACTTTGGCCCCAAGGACAACCTGAGTTGCCTGCAAGTAGACTAAAATCCTTTGAGAGCCCTAGAAGCAACTTCCTAGCATATGCATTTTCAAGTTATGTTTCTCAACAACAAACACCATGGTCTTCGTTCTTCAGAAAGTAAGATGTTGCACACTTTTTAGTTCACATCAGCAGCAACAGTAGGAATCCTGCTTCTCAGATACTCAAGAACAGCTGCTGTTCCCTTAGCCAGAATAGCTGCACGGGGAGTTCGGAAAGGGTTACCTTCCAACAAAAGTACTCTAAGAGAAAGACAGAAACCAATTAGAGCTGCTGTTCATTCAGATGCAGAGTCTATAAGAATACAGAAACATTCAGAGGGAGTGAGGAAATCCATGGAGACTCCTCTCATTCAAACTGCAGAAAACTGAATCAACATCTTCAAAATGCTTCCATTTGCATAAGGATTTTACTAGATTAAACAAATATTCAACAGCAATATTGTATACATAATCTATTTACCTTTCACCAATACTTTTGCCACTCATTAAAATGTCTCTTTCTCCTCTACAGGCTTACCCTTGAAATCATGTTCTCTCAGCATTTCTCTTTAAAGTCTACTCTCTATCTCAAAGGAAGACCTGAAATTAGCTTCATATTTTGATTGATTGGTTTTTCTTACAGGCTTCTCATGGTGTTCTAGATGCAACTTGCAAGAGAAACATGCTACATAAAAGAAGCCCTAATCCATTCTAAATTCTTGAAATAAGGTCTACACATCAAAAGCCTACACGTTAAACCTTCTTTGGGCCTTATTAGTATTCTGAATAATAATTATCAGTTTCTTTAATTTAAAGCTGAACTGCTCTAATTTAGGTAATTAATTGTATAGCAATCACTTGGAAACATCAGACAACTGAATGTGCATCTCTTCTTCACTCCTCACAGGAGAAAGAAGAATTCGATTTATTTAGACATGGCCTTTCCGACAAATTGATTCTGAGGTTTTTATTAAATTGAACTCAGTATATGATATTCAAGAATTTACTTAGCTTGATAGGGCATAAATCTTCTGGATTGGACTGCTCTACTCTCAGTCACTCATGTCCTGGTCACTTCCACATGGATTGCTGTAACATGCTCTATAGGGCTGTTCTTGAAGACAATCCATAAGCTTCAGCCACTACAAAATGTGGTGTGGGTAGTTATATGCACTTAGATCAGTGCACATTACACTTCTGGTCTGTCACCTGCGTTGCTTAGCAATCTCCTCCCAAGTCCGGTTCAAGTTGCTCATAATGTTCTCTAAAGCCCTATATGGCATGGGGCCAATTTATGTGAGGGACACCCCCCTCCCCTCCATTCAATGATATCTACTTGCCTAATTAGGTCCAGCAGAAGACCATGCCTGGGGACCGGGTAGAGGTGATGTGGAGCTGGCCAAATGGCTATGTTATTAGTGAGATTGTTTTCACTCTCCTGCAGATTGTTTTTTTACAGTTTTTAACAGTTTTTTATTGTTGCAATGTATTTTAAAAGGGTTTTTTTGTTTTTATGATGTCATTTTTTGTTTATTGTGTTTTTAAGTCTGTTCAACTGCTTAAAATGAGAGATGAACAATTGAACTTATTTGAACAAGTTAGTAAAAATAGGAGCATGTGGCAAAGTGCTCCTAACTGAAAATGATGCAGACTATCCCAAGGAACAGAATACTGTCTGATGCTCCATATCCACAAATCACTAAATAATACATATTTTCAAAAATAAAAGCAAATCAGTTCAATAGACATCAATATAGCAGTAAACTTCCATATGAAAGCCCCTCAAAATGTTTGTAATGCATCCGCACAGTATTTTGATAAAATAAATATGCTGTTTAGAAATATTTAAAGCTATTGTGGTCACCTGAGATTGTCACAATTCCCAAGTTCTGGTGGAATCTGTAGGAGATCATTATTTTGAAGATCTAGAGTACTGAGTTTTTCCATCTTTTGTAACTGTTGAGGATCTAGGGATCCAATCTGATTATTTCCAAGAAGAATGGCTTCAAGAGTCGGGATGCGATAGAGGACATTTGGAAATATTTTAAATCTATAAAAATTGATATGCATTTCATTAGTAAACAAATAAGTTGAAATAATTTGATTACACTGAAGGAAAAAAATCTGTTGAAACAGAACCAACAATATACTGTTAAAGTCTTGTGATCAGGCTACAATGTAAACGTAACAAACTATTCTTTCAACATCTTATTGAAAAACATGATGAGTGATGAATGATGACATTACTATATAGTAAACCCTAAACACATGCAATTTATAAAAACCTTAATTATAAGGAATAAAATACAAAGAATTATTTTTAATGGTACCTTGTTTCCCCCAAAATAAGACATCCCCTGATAATAAGC
Source organism: Grayia smithii (assembly GCA_032468115.1). Taxonomy (NCBI): domain Eukaryota; kingdom Metazoa; phylum Chordata; class Lepidosauria; order Squamata; family Grayiidae; genus Grayia; species Grayia smithii. Next base: position 57,844 of record JANHFM010003328.1, on the reverse strand, counting down.
CCAATTGGGCTTTTGAGCGCATGGCAATAAGGCCAAGCGCTTATTTCAGGGTTCAAAAAAAAATAAGACAGGGTCTTATTTTGGGGGAAACACGTAGTGATTTCGGGTGATAAAGTCTTTTTAAAAATAATTTTGTATCCTGAAAAGCCAATTAGCACTGCTTGGATCCTATCCATCATATTTTATTTATTTTTATTTTATTTATTAAATTTATTGGCTGCCCATTTTACCACAGGATATTTTTTACAGAGCTTATGGGAGAAGATGTTACTTTAACAAATATTTTTTTTATGTGTAATTGATCTTTGAATGACAAATACTCTGTAAATGTCCTAAGCCAATCAATTTCTACATGAAGCAATCTTAAATTATTGAAGAATAGTGAGGAAGAGAACATAACGTTTTGACATCTATGGGCAGGCATTTCCATTGTCAGAAGATGACTTTTTCAAATATGAAATCTCACTAAAGTTCCTGCGTTGATTCTGTTTGTACATCAGACTTTTTGGGTGACATAAATCCACAATGCTTTCCAAAATACAAATAGCAGCACTACATTATACTACATGATAAAGAGACTGTAAGAGAATTTACCTGTTAAAGGCAAGATTTATTGTCCGTAGTTTTACCAATGCTTCCATTTCATCTGGCAGAGATGTCAAAATGTTATTTCTAAATTGTCAAAAAGAAAAGCAATCACTTTTTATTGTATGTCAATATTTAAATTGAACTATGTAATATAAAACATACATAAAATGATGTTTCCCATCAAACATAAATTAACATACTTGAGTTTGAAAGGAAGGTAGTTCTCGGGTCAAACAATAGGAGAACTACTTATCTCAAAACCTGTTAGGAACTTCCAGCTAGTAAGATTGAGAATTACTCTAGATAGCCTAATTCAGTTTTTCACAAGTATGGCAACTTGAAGATTTGGGAACAGCAACTCCCAGAATTTCTCAACTAGCAAATGTCTGGAAGTTAAAATCCATACAACATGAAGTTGCCAGGATTAAGAAACATCGACCTAATTCTAAAGGGCTCTTCTTTCTACTTGTATCTACTCTATATGGCTAGGAGAATAGAGATAAATAAGTGAGTCTCATATTATGCGAAGTATGGCCTAGTTTCTCCTCTTGAAGTTAAGAAAATTAGCATTAGTATGTTTATTTGGCATGTGTTTGTATGTAAGCATAGTCCAAAACTTTTTTTTTCTCACATAACAATCCTACGTAGTAAAAGAGAGTGCAACTGGCCCAAAGTCAACTAGTAGGATTCCATGGCTGAAAGTAAACTAAAGCCACCCTTAATCCCAAACCTTACATACTGCAATATGCAATCATATAATCTTGGACTTCAACCATATCTGAGTCAATATTAGTCAGATTCATAAGAATCAAATAAGTCTTGTCCCCATATTAAGAGGGAGTATCTGAAACAGTCTTCTATTTATAATAATTTTCATGCAACCAAGGTAATTTATCGGGGATCGCAAAACCACAATTCTGTAATCTCACTGAAGTAAATGAAGCTGAGCCTTCGAAATATTCCTACCTAATAATACTGGCAATTTTGAGAGAAAGGTTTATTTTCAGGATCCTTTGCGACTCATCTGAATTGGTTTTATCCTATTCTGACACTTCTAAATTGAGTTCTTAGATAACCTTTCAATAATTTTTGCATTTGGGGAGAAAACAAAACTTCAGACAGGTATAATTCAAATGCAGCTTTGAAATTTTTCAGGAATTGCTTACCTGAGTTCCAAATGTGTCAGTCTGAGAAGCATACAGAGCTCCAGTGAAACAGAAGACAGTTTATTGAAACTAAAATTAATATCACTCACAGATTCTTTTAGTTCCACAATCCTGGAAAAATTGTAAAAATAAAAAACTAAGCAAGCAATTTAATTGATGTTGTTAGGATCTGCATTATTTGGAGCGGTTTTAAAAAACAACTGATTAATACATTTCAACTTTTATAGTTTTTTTAACTGGCCTATATTTCAGTTAAAATATAATGCCATCCAAAGTAAAACAAACATACACTGTTTGAGAAAAGGACATGAGCAATTGCTAAGAAACACTAGAAAAAAAACCCTGAAAGCCTTCATTTCATCCCAAAGTGAGATGGAAACTATAGAAACCAGGCACTTATAATATTAAGTGTGATGGAGTGCAGGGTAGTGGGTTAGAGCACAAAGCAGTGAGAGCGGTGAGGTGCCAGAGCGCAAGGTGGTGGGGCAATAGATGTGTAGGTGAAGCATAGGATAAGGTGACCAGCAGGGATGAAATACAGAGATGGGGGTGGAGCATAGGATGGCAGGGGCAGTGTAGTGCAGGAAAATAGAACTACAGGATATAGTGTAGGGTAGTGGAGAACGCAGAGGCAGTGGAGAGCAGGACAATACGACCAAGGAAACAGGGTCGCATGGTTGGCAAAACACAAGGCAGAATGCAGGGCAGCATAGTGTGAGGTGGCAAAAAGGGCAGAGGTGGGGGGAGATAGGCAGGTGGGGGAGTTGTAGTAGGGGTGAGCACTACAGAAAAGGACAAGCCTAAGGTCCTTGCTTTATGATGACATGGTTCTCGCATAACAATAACAACCGGGATTATAGAACAACCGTCGCTAAGAGGTGTAGGTGTGGTCATGTGATGTTTCGCCTAACAACTGCATCACTTAGTGATGGAAATTCTGGTCCCAATTAGGGTCATTAGGGTGAGGGCTACCTGTACATTTTATTTACAGTAAGAAAGAGCAATATTAAAAACTATAAAAACATAGTACCTTGCTGGAATTTCAGTCAGATTATTCTTGCTGAAGTTTATATTATTGACTGGATTGTCTCCAACTGCATTCAGAACTTCATCCGGTATTACAACGGCCTGTTTCTCACTATACAACATTTTAAAAAATTACCTTGTTTTAAAGGATAAAGATGATCAGTCTTATTTGCTCTAGATATTCTTTCTTTGGAATGTTATAAAAACACATTAAAAGTTCAACATGTCATACATTAATGATAAAATAATTCTTTTTAAAATCCCTATAAATATCTTCTATTGGGCCAGACCAAATAGTATAAACCTTGCATGGAACAGATCAAATTTATGTTTTGATTCATCTAATTTGGGCAGCAACTTCATAACCCTGTGCACAAATGATATAAATCTCTACAATATCTCACTTTCCAATTCAACTTTCCTCAATAACAGACCCTATACCCACAATTGGGCTATTAAAATAAGATTTTACTGTACTAACCTATGAAACCAGAAGACAGAATAGCTGTATCACAACTAACATTGGACTGACTGATCTAGTCTTTGCAATGTCTGCTTGACAAAGTCTTGACCTCAATATCAATGATTTAAATAGAACATGCAAAGGTGAATTATCATATTTTTTTCATTCAAGTATAAATAAGAAATTTCTTGATATAAGTGATTTCTTAGGGGCCAGTGATTGGGCTCACACATTCATCCCAAGCCACAATTTTTGAAAACCATGTGGTTTTTTAAATTAAGTCTTAATGATTGGATTCCATGGGTTATATTCTATAAACTAAAATGGTTGGATTCCTAGATAGTTCTAAACAAATTCAAACAATTTTATAGTTCAAAAAGATTTGGGTACACACCCACCCTGAAACTGAATACTTTCATAAATTTGTTTATTTTTGTTGTGTTTTTATATTTCTAACATTTTTAAGGTGATTTATAGTAAAAAAAAAAACTAACAACAATTAATACAAATATTAAACTAACAATTAAAAATTAAAACAATTAAGAAATGTTGCATATGTATGGGTACTAAGGCCATAGTTATACATATCGAAATCTGTTTTAAAGGATTTCAAATTTTCAGTAAAGAGGTTTATTTATTCAGTTTTAGGTACACGACATTCCAGAGGCAAGGAGTTACAGAAAAGTCTGGTTTTTATAAAATTAAAATACTACCTATAATCTAATGTCTTCAGCACAGTAATGGCATGCATATTAATTTTGGATTGACTTGGCAAAGTCATCGCTGTCATGGGAAATTCTCCATTTGGGTTAATTATTTCATCATCTACAAAAAAAAATGTAGGTTCAAATAAAACCTGACACGTAAAACCTATTAAGATTATTTCAGATTTTATCAATAAGCTTAGTCCGTATTTAATAGAAAAGAGTAAAATATTCAACCTTAAATATTTTTCATTTCAGATGCATGCATTCAAAAATCAAACTTGTTCAATTAAATGGACTAGAGGATTCCTAGCATTGAATAGTTGTAGACAGAACCAAATGTAAAGTGAATATATTTGTTCTCACTTTTGAGATTGTCCATCACCAAAAGTAATTGTTTCACACCAGGCTTAATTCTTACACCCCCCACCCCCTCTGTTCTAAATATAGCATCCCTGGAAAATATTTGGAATTGTTCTTCGAAAAATCTTCAAAACTATTGACTCAGTTCTACTAGTAAAAATAAATAAATAAGGGATCAGTAAAGTAATGTTCACAACATTTTGCTCCATCAACCAGGAAGGCTGCATGTTTATTTGGCACTTAAGTATATATTCCAAAATAAAAATAGACATTTCCTCTAAAATTACTAAAACATTTCCCAACAAACAAATAAGAATCCAATAGGTATTCCAAAGTCTTGCTTAACTATAATTTTTGACTTTTAAATAAATTATTTACCTTGTATTTTGCTTCTAAGATATTTCAGGATTTCTTGTGTTCCTTTCTAAAATGAAAGAATGAAAAGCATAAGTAGTTTATCTTACAACTGTAAAGGATCAGAAATAAGTAATGTAGTATGTACATTATGTATACTTACTTGCAGAATATCCCTTCGGAGTGCTCTTAAAGGATTTCCTTCCAATGCTAAAAATTTCAACTGAGTAAGGTTTCCTAGTTTACAAGGAAGACTGATAACATAAAGCGGTTATTTCAGAGATTGTATCTATCAAACCAAGTAACTGCAATATAATTATTTCCACCATTCATTATTTTCAACCTCTTTCTTAGAAAAGGCTCTTATTTCTAGTTTCATGAATAACACACTTTCCAAAGTCAAAAATGTGGTTTTGAACTGAATTAACATATAATGTTTCTCCCTTCACAAGTAAAAATAATAAATATGCTTCCTACTTGCTAATATCATTGTTGGATAAGTCTAGCCGTTCTAATCCCTGTAGCAGAGTAATTTCATCAGGCAATGATTTCAACTTATTATCTCTTAGCTCCAACACACACAAGGAATTCAGATACTTCAGTTGTTCAGCTCTTAATACTTCAATCTGATTTTCACCAACATGCAATTCCTAGAAAAATAAAAAAAGAAATAACGTTGGTTTTCCATCTATTAAGATAAAAAGCAAAATATGCCAATACATTTTATGTAATTTTTTAAGTTTAAAAGCGATAATAGGCAATATTTTAATTCAGAGTTCCTTAAATGTGATATTGCATTCTGATCTTACAAGCATTAAAGACATAAAGATTGTGAATTAAATCACACCTATTCCTCCACAAATATAATTACAATTCTGATAATCTCATTAAAAAAACTGTTGCAGTTACAACTTATAAATGTATTCCTTTTCTTAAAACATGCTATCTGAAAGCATTATATGCATTATTACTGTATATATAGACAGCTTCTAATCCTGTTGTTATTAAAGAAAAAATCATTTAAAATGCAATTTCAATAGATAGCTATATTAACAATTAAGCTTAGCTCTGTTTCACCATTATACTGTTTCACCACTACTGTCTGCTATGGATATCTGTGAAGAGGGCAAACGACAAAATGTTTATCTCAATAGTGCATGTAGGTATATAACAGCTGGAACTGCTGCAGTGACATTGTGACACAGATATTTTCATTTTGATAAAAACTGCTGGATTCAATTCAAATCCTATCTGCTAATAGACAAAAGCATTGAAAGAAAACAAACCTTACCTTTAAATATGTACATGAATGAAAATCTGGCAAGTAGCACAACTTATTTCTCCTTAGATAAAGTTGTTCTAATGAAACCATACTGCCCAATTCAGGAGGTATAGTTTCCAGGAAATTCTTAGTGCAATCAAGCTGTCTTAAACCTAGAGGAAGAGAGCAAATGGAGAAAGAAGTTGTATCATCAGTACCAAAATCATCATGACAGCTTATTAAAGATCACGACCATACAGATTTTCAATATGTCACCTGCAGAAACCAAATAAATGTTTACTTTAAGAAAGATCAATAAGAATACATTCTCAAATGTATGTGTGGCATATTACAAATATGGCTTCTTTAAATGCAAGGTTTTAGAAATACTGTTGGGATTCAGTATGATTTATATCAGTGCATGTTATAAAAAATGTTAACAGATATTAAAAAAATACTATTTCAATTTCTCTATTTAAACTAGTAAGAAAACTAAGAACTACAGAATTTATGGTAAATAATTTCTACACTAGTTTACACTACAATAATTTCTGCTAGTATGCATGCAGAATGCTACTAATAAGTGGACAGAAGTAGACAACAGACTTAGTCTAATAGTTTATTTAAAATTAGAATGTCATCTTTTCATTTACATTAAAACAAAATTTTTAAAGGGAAAAAAAACCTGCTGATAATGTTTCAAAAAAATTTTTTTAGAAAATGGAAAATTAGACAATAAAAATAAAGCAATAATTAAAGTATAACTCAATAGGGACTTACTTTTCATTGCACTGATTTCTGTTGGCAGATTTCTTAATTGATTAGAACTTAAATTGAGACGCACCAAGTTTAGAAGGAAAGCAAAACTTGTAGGGATACCAGAGATATGGTTATTAGAGATATCCTAAAGAAAGAAAAGAAAACCATATTTTACTTATTTTGAACCTTAACTATGTGAGAAAACATAAGTTGTAATTTATAACCTGTTTAAGAAACTTGGATCTGGGTTAGCTGAAAACAAAGTGGTTAGCGCAATTCAACCTTCCACTTTGGGTTCTGACATCAAAGCTTTGGCATATCCTATTAGATTCATGAGCCAGACAGCCAATGAATGGATCATAATAAGTTTGCATTCTATAACAATATTCTTAATGCCACCAAAGAACATCTGCTATCCCAGAATTGGCGACGGACTCTATAAGTGGATAAAAATGCAAATCCAATCTAAACATCTGGCTGACTGTGTAACAAAACGTAATAATAATTGACAAACCACCACCAAAAAGGTGGTGCAAAAGGAAGACTTACTTGGAACAGCTTACATTTGTAACAAATACCTTGAATACGATGAAACAATAACGTATGCCTGTCCCGGATCTTTGGGAAGGACTTGATAGGTTGATAAAAATACCAAAGGCCAAATCCAGCCTAAACATCTGGCTGACTGAACAACCAACCATAACATAAACTTGTATGCAGCCCAGAAGAAACAGGATGGGGATTTTTGACCTCTCTTTTTGCAGCTTCCACTGCTTTGCAGTGAGTATCTCATTCTTAGGAAAATTGTAGGAGCCGACTGGTCTTTTTTCACCTTTTACAGGTAGTATTAGATTTACAACCATAATTTGTGTTGCTAAAAGAGTTGTTAAGCAATTTTTGCCCAATTTTATGATCTTTCTTGCCATAGTTGTTAAGTGAATCACTGCAGTTGTTAAGTTAGTAACATGGCTGTTAAATGAATCTGGTTCCCCACTGACTTTGCTTGTCAGAAGGTCGCAAAAGATAATCACATGACTCCACAACACTGCAACTGTCATAAATATGAGGCAGTTGCCAAGCGTCTGAATTTTGATCATGTGATCATGGCGATGCTTCAATGGTCATTAGTATGAAAAGCGGTCATAAGGTACTTTTTTCAGTGCCATTGTAATTTTGAACAGTCACTAAAGGAACTGTCAGTCAAAGACTACCTGTACTTGGGGGTCACCTACTTCAAGTCCTAGAAATGTCTATGAGTTTATGAATAACAAATCAATTAAAACAGTAGCAACTATAACCAAAAGAGAAAGTCATAAACCATCAGCTTCTACTTACCAACTCTTCCAAACTGACAAGCTGTCCGAATTCATCAGGCAAGTGATACAATTCATTGTGCTGCAGAAGCAGACTCCTCAAGTGTTTTAGCTGAGTGAGCTCTTCTGGTATCTTTTGCAGTTTATTATGACTATTAATAAAATAGGAATTGTGAAGGGCTGCATTAATATACAATTGGTCTGCTATTAAGTTTAATAAATAACTACAGTATGAACTACTTTTGCTTGTTTAAACTACTGTTACCTTAACTACCATGTTTTCCAAAAAATAAGACCCTGTCTTATATATTTTTGAACCCCGAAATAAGTGCTTGGCCTTATTTTCGGGGAGGCCTTATTATTTTGGGGCACGTGGAGCAAGATGGGGCTACTATTGTCATCTTACCTGATTTCCAGCTCTGCGTTTAAATATTTTTGGGGAGGGCTTATTTTAGGGGGGAGGTTTATTTTAGTGCATGCGCTCAAAAGCCTGATTGGGCTTATTGTCAGGGATGTCTTATTTTTGGGCAAATAGGGTAATCTGCCTATTGTGTAATTATTTTTCTCTACTAGAACTTAAGAACTAAGAACCATGCAATCCTAGAACTAGTCAGTGGCTTACAATTCAGGAAATATATTAGCAGAAGTAATAATATTCTTTATATCCAGGATTTATTTTTATTTTTTTTAAACTAAAATTCTCAATTAAGGTAAAATGTCGAAGCTTGCAAGTACTTATATAATAATTTCTTAACAATGAGAAATATTCAAGATTTCAAAAACTGAGCAATTTTAGCACATATATTGCTGTTATCACGCCATTTTAAAGTAAAGAGTGATTTTTTCCCCTAACCCCTACCAGCTGCCAAAGAGCTGTTTGAGCTTCCAGATGAAAACTATGCTACTTGGTTATTGGATTTATATAGTTGCCCATCTCACACAATACTCTGGGTGGCTTACAATATTAAAATAATAAAGCATACATATAAATATAAAAAACATAACAACCAAAAAAAGCCACACCAGCACTCAACACAGCAGGCGATGGGCTCTATTCCACACTTGAAGTTCCAAGTTCAGAGCCACATCTCCAGGACCTTATGGAAGGCCAACAGGGATGGGGTCAATCAGATCTCTGGAGGGATGGCATTCAAGAGGGCAGGTGTCACCAGAAAGGGCTTTCTTCTCTCTTACCTATCAGTCAACATTCCTTATTATTCCAGTTAACATGCTGGAATAGATGGTACAAAAAAAAGGGGAAGAGATACTGTACATACAGCATATGATCATATCAGGTATCCTTGATGCTAGTGCTAGTCTGCTACTCAGGTTAGTACTAGAATGGGGGATTATCAGGAAATTCCAGGACTGTGACTAAATTGGAAAGGTAAAAAAGACACTTTTTTCCTATTCCAAGAAAACAACATGTTCTTGAGATCACCAGAAGTTGAGGTTGACTTGAGGAAGATATAGCTTTGAACTTAAAAGATCTGCTTTGTGCAGAACAAAATATATGACCAATTTAAACTGAAAAACCAGATTTTTCTATACAAAATAAACCTAACTCATTTCTCTTCGTAAATACACCTTTACAATTTAAAACATCCTGTTCATAGAAAAAACACCAAGGCTTGCAAATACTTTTGAACATACTGGTAGTTATTAAGAACTATATTTCAAAAGATTCTATTCCATGAATATTTCATTTATAGAATGTTTTTACCTCACATTAATTTTCTGAAGATTTTCTAGTGATCCTATAGCAGAAGGGAGAGACGTGAGTTGATTATCATGCACCTAAAAGTAATAAGAAATTGTCAGAACTTTTTTGCTAAAATATATTAAATGCTCAAATGTGCCAAAAGGTAGACTTTGAAAATTAAAATTATGCTATCAATTGCAATCTGCACTAAATTTGTACAGATTGCAATAAGAAGTTTGTGCTTCTTATTTTTGCCATTTCATCAAATGATGAAAATGATGACAAATGATGGGAAGGAGGAAGAAGAGTGAAAGGCAAGGAAGAAAAGCCCTCTTTACACTGGAGAAAGTTTTCATATGGATGTTTTCTCTTAATATTATTACAATAAAGTTCTTGTAAATTGTTTGGGATATATTCAGGTTTCTAAAGAACTAGCAGTGGAAATATGAGGCAAAGCCTTTTCCAAGAATTTCTCATCTTGTATTTAATAGAGTTTTAAAATACAAAAACATTTTTATGTCAGATATCAAAAGTTCCTCAATGTTCAGAACTATGAGGGAAAAAAGACAACTGTATTACACAAGGACAACAGGCTAAGAATTCCTCAGTCAGAAGACAAACATTCATTCTAACTTCACAACATCCTTTGAATGAAATCAGTGATTTAAGATTAGATAACAAATTGGACAAGAGTTTGAACTGGGTTACTCTGTTCAAGAAAAGCTCTCAACACTTCATTCTACAGGAATTTGTGAACGTGAGCAAAAAAGGGAGGAAGAGGAAAAAGAATCAACAGAGATCTTTATATGCTCCTCAAAAATACATCATTCAACAATACTGTTACAGTTTACAGACCAAAAGATGTTTTCCCCAAAAAGTGATCAATGTAAGATTAGTAACATAAAAGTAGCAATCATTCATCAGTTATTTTACTCACATCAAGCACAGTGAGGGCAGGTAAGAGTTTGACATCATCAGAAAGACACTGCAGTTTATTAGAAGATAAAATCAGTTTGTTGAGGTCAGTTTGCTCCCACCAGCGATCAGCACCACTGAAAGAGAGATTTTGGTGGGCCTCTTCTGGAGTATCCAAATTTATTCGCCATACATGTAGAGGTACTGCATACAAAAATAGGATATGTCTAAATGAAAAAATCATTTAGTAACCCATTCATCTTCCATTATTGTTATTATTCTAAAGCAAGGGTGGGGAACCATGGTCCTTTTATGACTTGTGGACTTCAGCTTCCAGAATTCTGGCTGGCTCAGGAATTCTAGGAGTTGAAGTCCACAAGTTACAAAAGAGTTATGGTTCCCCACCCCTGTTCTAAAGCTAACACTGATTTTGGAATAAATTGGTGGATTTGGGATACACGTTATTTCTGAGAATTACACATTTTCTAAAAAAATTTAAATGTCATACCTTATTTTATTCAGAAGTCTGCAAATTACAAAATAATTAAGTATTTTTGATTCTGCAATTTGGAGATTGCACAAAAGCATGTTGGCCTAAGCTCAAATTTGCCTCACTAACAAAGATAGTTAGTGGTCCTGCCCTTTATAGCTTTGCCACAGGACAATTGAAAGGCAGCAATCTTGTGACTATCTTTCACTTAGCCTCATATTCAGCAGGAAAAACAAACACTAGTTGTTTTGTGTTCAGTTTGGGAGAACGTGGTTGGGTGCCTGGATTGCAGGCTTTAGCCATCTTTCAACTTCTCTAAGTGATGGTTTATTCTTCAGTGACAACTTCCCACTTAGGCTATTTCTAAACATGGGTCCACAAGTTTTCCAAAGAAATGAAACAAGCCAAAATATAGTCCAGTTCACGAATCAATGGGGCAGAGGAAATGTATAATGTGATGGTGCTCATCTGACATATCTAAAGAAGTCCCACCCACCTTCTTCATAAACTGTCCTCCATCAACCTATCAGATAACCTATTTTTGCACACAGATTTATTGATCAACTTTTTCCTTTACTGGTCATGCTTATTAAAATAAAAACTGTCACTACTCTTGTAAATTTTATCCCAGTTCCTAAATATCCCTATAAATGTAATGCAAGAGAAAGGCAGTGCCAGCAGCAAGAGACTGTGGCTGGCAATATCTGGAAGTATCCCATGGAGTGTGCAAAATGACACTGGAGTACATGAAATCGTGCCACCAGCGCCAATGTAATAGTGCCAGTATGCAAACCACAAGTGCAGAAAAATGGTACCTTTTCCCATTTAAATTGATCTTCCACATAGACAATGGTAGTCTACCACCCTTTCAAAAGGTCACTAAGCATACATTAAAGAACAGTTTATCAGAAAGAAAAAAAACTAGATACATATTTGCAGAATATCTGATTAGTACTAGGCAAAACACCAACAAGTTAGGCATCATGCAGGCTGTAGAAACTCAGAATCTCTTATGGCACAGCTTCTGTGCCCTAAGAGAGAAGAGGAAAAATAAATGTAAGCTGCTTCTGTGGTGGGATGAGACGCTGAATCATGAGGACATGCCCTCTAAAACTGGTTTGCAAGGCCAGGAAGATAAACCCAAGAAACCACTAACCCAGTCGTCCCCCAAAGGTGCTTTTTTCAAGAGGCAACTGGACTTTCTGGTTGTTCGATGAAGACGTTTCGCTTCTCCTCCAAGAAGCTTCTTCAACTCCGATGCATTATAAATGCTGCTGGGGCAATGTAAAGCCTTTGCATAAAGCCATGCAGCCAGGCTTTATATATTACCCCAGCAGGCTGGCTCAAGAGTTGCAGGAGGAGTTTTTAATTCGTGTTAACCAACACCGGCTTTTTTGTTGTTGTTGTTGTTCCCGGAACAACTAGAAACACACAAAACCCATAGGCTCACAGTAAGTCAAGAAAACAAAATAAAGGCAAAATACACGCAACCGGTTTTCTTCTGCCTTGTGGAGAAATCCCGGCGGCACAAAAAAGCCTGTGAATGATGTATCATAATGCAAAATCCGCCCCCTACTCCCAGCCGAAGGGTCGGATAGAAAAAGACCTCTTCGTCTCCCCCTCAGGTTGGGGTGCTGAATCCCCGCCCTTCCGGCATGAAGGGCAGGCCGTCTTTCTTTAGAGAGGCGTGAGCTAAATCTACCTCCGCTCCTTAGGGTGGGGAAAACCTGGCTCTGGCCCTGCTCACCTTCGGTCAATTCCCGGCCGGACAGGTTTAACTGGCCGCTTTTCCTAGCCGCCCGAAGCAAGCCCTGGGGAATGGCGGCCGCGTTGGCTTCATCTTGCCCTGCGCCCCGCCTGAAGCCCGCCAGAGAATGCCCCGCGCCCCGTCTCCGCGCTCCAGACATCGGGGCCGCCTCGACTCTTCTCCCGCCTGAATTGGTCCAGAGAGGCGGCGGCAAACGCGGCCAGCCGGCCTCTCCGCTCAAAAGAAGGCGGACCAGGCAGTTCTTTCTGCCGCTGCCTTTGGGAGGAGGAGGCGCGAGGAGAGCAGAGAGGCGGTCTTGTGAAGTAAAATTCTCAGCGACCGGTGACTTTTACTTTAAACGTTGGAAAACGCACGGGGAAGGCTCCCAGTTACAGCGACTGGCAAAGAAACGTGGCCTCTTTCTAATCTGAGAGAGGAAACTTGGCGTCCGCGTTTCCTCTTTCTCAAATGGGCATCTCCTTGAGATTCACCATTTTTTCCAAAGCACTTGAAGGCCAGACAAGGAATAATGGATGTAAATTGAGCAAGGAGATATTCAAACATAGAAATAAGGAGAAATTTTCTGACAGAGAGAATAAATCAACCAGTGGAACAGCTTGCCTTCAGAAGCTGTGAGGGCTTCATCCCTGGAAGCTTTCAAGAAGAGACTGGACTGCCATCTGTCAGTAATGGTGCACTAGGGTCTCCTGCTTGGGCAGGGGGTTGGACTAGATGACCTACAAGGTTCCTTCCAACTCTGTTATTCTGTTCTGTTCTGATTGTGCTTTTGGCTATGAGGTAGATTTAAGGTTAAACCTGGATCAAGGCCCTGGTTTCAGTTCTGTCCAAACTTATGATTAAGATTTCTTTCCACATTATGTATGCTAACCAGTTCATCATTGCAAGAATGTGGTTGGACTCACACAATTACAAAAGCAGAACCCCAGGTTAATATATGTCACCTCAGCATGCTACATTCAAACAAACACTCCATTTGGTCTGCAAACAAGGTGACTGGGTTCTAACAAAAATCCAAACAACAAATTGCTCGGTTGTATGTTACACTTTAGCTAAATGGCAGCACTTAACTGACAGTAGTTGATGTGGGGAGAGACTAAGTAGTATCAGACCATGTTGTACATTGATGAAAAAATAGACTTCTCAGGACTATAGTAGATTGGGAAGTTTTTTTTAAAAAAAGCCAATCCAGGAGGTAGTGAAAACCACAATATTATCAAAAAAATCTTTGTGGACATGTCCAAATCATATACACTACTGAAATTCTGATTATCATGACCCATCATTGGGTGAAATGGTACATCAGAAGAGCAACAATTTTTGAATCAAAGTACCTCAAATGGGCTAAATTACAAAATATGCTCAGAATTCAGAACCCATGACTCCTGGGAGAATGTCATTTGGAGAAATTGTGGCTGCTTCAGTGCTGCTGTGCTCCTGGGCAGTTGTTGTTCCTGCGGTTCAATGACAGTCACTCTCAGCCTGGAAAGGGGAGATTTCCAATGCTGCCAGATTCTCCTAAGGAAATTCAATGGGGAAGCCTGAAGGAAGTTGGAAGTCACTCCTGCTCCCATTTCTTTATTACCCACTCTTGGTCATTCTCTTTCTGTTTAAGTAAAGAAATACTTAATGACCTAAAAAGGTACAGGTTCTCTAGTTCTCTAGTATTCACCAAACCTCATTTCAGGATGTCCTTATTCATGGGTTGAACAAACCTAGCCAGACTGTACCATATCTAATTACAGCTTTATTGTCATTAACACTGGTGCATCATTTTACTATTTCATATTTTCTGTCAGAGAGAGAGAGAGAGGGAGATATGAATAGAATATACGGTGTTTCCACGAAAATAAGAAAGACCCTGTCTTATATTTTTTTGAACCCTGAAATAAGCACTTGGCCTTATTTTCGGGGAGGTCTTATTATTTTGGG
>JANHFM010003328.1:30633-41821 GCA_032468115.1 Grayia smithii | reverse complement strand
GCACCTCAAGGGCAGCCCCATGTAGAGGGAATTGCAGTAATCTAACCGGGAGATGACCAGTGCCTGTGTGACTGTGCCTGTGTTTTATGATGAATCCAGAAAAGATGACTGTACAGGCAGTCCTCAACTTATAACAGTTCGTTTAGTGACCGTTCCAAGTTGCAACAGCACTGAAAAAGTGACTTATGACCGTTTTTCAGAGTTACGACCTTTGCAGCGTTCCCCATGATCATGTGGTCAAAATTCAGATGCTTGGCAACTGGTTCATATTTATGATCATTGCAGTGTCCCAGGGTTATGTGATCACTTTTTGAGACCTCCTGACAAGCGAAGTCAATGGGGTAACCAAATTTCACTTAACAAGCAGGTTAGTAACTTATCAATTGCAGCGATTGACTTAACTTTGGCAAGAAAAGTTGTAAAATGGGGCAAAACTCACTTAACAAGGGGCTCACTTAACAGAAATTTTGGGCTCAGTAACTCAGTCGAGGACTACCTGTAGTGCCAATAAAGGAGACTATTTGTAGTTCAGGGTTGAACTCCTAGCACTGATGATATTAACCTATTTGGATAAATGAAACATCTGCAGGAAAACAACTAAGCTCATCAGAAAGCACCACTGTAGTAGGTTACTGTAGCAGAAGTAATGCTGTTCAGGTCAGCCACAGATTAGTGAAATACTGTAACCAAAATGTTTTTGTTTGTTCAGATTTCAGACAGAACAAAATCCAGTGTGAGGAGGCAAAATTACTACATCTCAAATAGATGCCAAGGCAACATAACTTACCCGCCCAACCATTCCCCAATTTTCTTGATACTTGTCTCTTCTTGCCTAAGCCAAGCATGTCCCTGCATGACATCTGCCATGGCCTTCAGCCATCTTCCCACCATCTTTCTTGCCTTCCTTCTTCCATTGAGAGAGGAAGATGCTGGCCTTCAGTAAAGTTCCAAGAACCTGACTCTATTTACTTCTGGCAATAAGAAAATGCAGCAGGCTTGGCCTGTGTCCCATATAATCCGAAAGCATATTCTAGAATGGCTGTTAACAATCTGGTGGCCTCTAGATCTCTGGGACCGAAACTCCCATGATCTCCAGCTAGTACAGTATAGCATACTTTATATCCAGGTTAGGAAAAAAGATGCTTCCACAGATTGTCACTGTATGCCCAAAACACAACAGGAAAGAAAGAGTCCTTTCTTAATATTCAGATTTTCTGCATGAAAGAAGGTCTGCAAAATGTAATTATGGGATGATTTTGAAATATGGAAGCCACCCAACTATTACAAGATTACCTCTCAGAAAATATCTGCATAGCATCAGTAGTTAAAGCATAACTTGGTCCTAATATAATGTTAAATTATACTAGCTACCATGAAACAAGTTGGAAAGTAAAACAATTTTCTCTGGAAGAGGACTGGTTGTTGATTTCTCACCCTTAAGTGACATAATCCTGTCTGGGCATTTACTTTATGAATATAGCTACAAATCTGTATTGTTTATTTGTTTGATTTATAGATCTTCTTTAATTCAGCAGTTTAAGACAGTTCACATAATATTCTATCCTGTTTTTCTCTGGAAAATAATGAGTGGTAGATTGGACTGAGAGTGTGTGTGACCCAAAGACCCTGGTGAGCTTCTGTGGCTAGCTTCTGTAGCTAGGAGTAAATTAGCATCTGGTTCTTCTGAACTCTAATCCAACACCGTAATCATTACTTCACTTAGTCTTTTATTTGATGCAAAGCTAAAACCATTGGATTCTTGGTGCTGTCTGAGCTTGTTTGTTTTCCTGTAGCCATTCCCCAGCCAGGCTAAACACAGCAGAAAACAACCAGGCTTGAAAACATCAAGAACCTTACAGTTTAGCCCTGAACTAAATATGTTTTATGTCACTGGAAAAGTAAAGTATTCATCATCATGCATATGAGGTGTGTACGAAACACTTTGCATATATTTGCTTAAGAGAGAATTGATATATTGCTTGAAGATTTCCTTTTCAATGAGGAAAAATTCAAGTTATCTATTGCCTGTGACATCCCATCAAGAATGTTGGTTACATCTTACCAGTTTTCAGTATTAGATTAAATCTTAAATACTTATGGTAAGAACCAAGTGTATGGCTGAGTGAAGAATGCTAGAGTTACTCGCTTCATAATTTTCAAAGGATAGGTGCATATTAATATTTAAACTTACTTAAGTTTAATTGAAATAAAGTATGAATACGATTCTTCTCCAGGCATGCTCCCTGTTCTATAACATAAAAACATAAAAAGTTTTGGAAAAGCTGTAGGGTCCATGCCAATGCATTTTTATATAGTTCCATAAGTCAAATAATGTCTTAACCTTTGTTCATGTTACATCTGATGTTTGTATTCTGATTTTTTTTTTCAGTGACTCCCCTTTGCCTGTTTCTTCCCGTGTGTGTTTTGTAAAGTTCCAAGAACCTGACTCGGCAGTTGTGGCTCAGCACCTGACAAATACTGTATTCGTTGACCGAGCATTGATAGTCGTACCCTACGCAGAAGGTTTGTGAATTGTTTAAAGATCTATGAAGCCATAGACCTCTGGTATTAAATCCTGATGTAGTTGAATAGCATGAAGTTTAGCATATAAAATATCCAAGCTTTTTGCATTTTTAAAACCCTTGGTATACCCTCATCTTTGATTTCTGTACAACAGACAGAAAATACCAATTCAGCACTTGCTGGAGCTTGCCCATCAGTTTTTGCAAAGGCTTTTAGAATAATTTTATATTCACGCAGCATTATTTGATTTATTTTCACCAGACTGCTTCAAGACATTTTTTAAGCTATCTTTTTAAAATGAAATATCTAAACAAGCAATGTTGCTTTAAGCTACCTGACATTTGTTATCACATGGTTCATTCTCCCTCATGGAGAGTTAGTGAATACATATCACCAATTACAAGGCAATGTTCTGCTTGTTTTAGTTGACAGCTGAAAAGCAGTTACCCTCAATATAAATTCTGGTACACCAAGGGTTTGAGATCTCTTGTTAGTCAGAAAATATCTGCAAAGGTGCTAAATGTGCACTGGGTGTTAGATCGTATTCCACATTTTCTTATTCAACCTTGCTATATATTCTAGAATTTCTCTAAAATAATAAACTCTTCTCTCTTATTTGTGTGTGTGATTTTTATAGTGGAGAAGGCAAATGCAAAAGCCCTTCCAGATGACTGAAACAGTGGGGTCCTCTGCAGCTACAGGGGATTCTAGACATTAACTAAAGGCCAGCAAGCACTCAAGTCCCCAAGTGTTTTATCCCGGTGTAAATCACTCACTTGTTAACAACATTTTTCTCTCTCTTCTTTTTCTTACATTTTTAGGGTGTTACAGTAATTTGAAAAACAATGAGCAGGTTGGAAATATAACTAAAACTCTGTCAAGAAGACTGCTCTTCTAATGAGTTCTGTTGAACCTCTATAGATTTCACCACAACTCTTTCAAAGGCACTATTCACTGATAAACTAGTACTCATTTTAGATCATGGGATTACTGTAAATTCTTCACTTAATGCTGCATTTCTGCATACAGAGATTACTACATCTCATTAAAATCAGTGGGATTTACGCAGACTAACTGCTGGATTGTAGTCTATGTTTTATATGCAGTGCCTCATTCTACTCCTTAATAAGGCAGAAGAATATGCAACAGGCAGGTCTAATTAATTAACGTTAGGATATTCAAAACTGAAACTATAATTAATACCAACGAAATTTCATCCTCATTGGTTTAACTTGGCTGAATGGAATAGAATACTTTAAAGTACTATTTCTTAACATGTAATTCTGACCATGTCAGATATATCTATGTCTGAGTCTTACATATTTGCTGTCTATATTAGGGCCAAGCTAGATGCGACAGTAGCTGCGTTTTTAAATATGGATTGATCCCAATTTCATAGAAAGAGGAAGGGTGGGGTGCTTCTTTTCAGAGCAAAAGGGTGAAGTGTGTAGCCGCCTTCCTGTGCCTGCAATTTAACCTCCTTGCAGTCTGTCTCCCTTTGTTTTTTCTTTATCTGAGCTCCAGTGCTGCAACTCTGCCAGCACCCGCAGAAAGCTACTGTGGTGAAATAAGCAGCAGGCTGGGGTAGGTTTCAGGGCCCTTGCCTCTTTGTATTCCTTTTATTACTAAACATGGATTATACACCTTTTTTATGTGATTGGGGAAGGAATGCCGCTGTCGTGTTCACCTTGGCTCTAATTAACTGAACCAATAGCCTCCAATATATTTGCAAGTTAGTGTTTAAGAACAGTGTTTCTCCTTGAATGATTTTGATACATCATATTTTTTTTCTCTTTATAAACAAGATTTTAAACTCTGCTAGAAAGATAGATGACTGATAAATCTCATGCTGCGATACCGGTCAAAAAGATAATTTTTCTGAGGTTTGTTTAATGCAATTTGAGTAGTTGTTACCTATCAAGAACTCATATTGGGTTTTTAGGATCTGCACCATTTTGTAGTTGGCAGGATATGACCAGTGGTTTATCAGAATAATGGACCCATTATTTTTTCCTGTGAACTTGGTCTCTACTCTTCTCGTTAATGGTCCTTATATATGAAAGAATGTGGGTATCACTCTTCAATTCTTCTTTTCACAAGACCCCATTTTTGCTAGTGCTTAAGCATTGCTGAGAAAAAAAAAACATTTCAAGATCAGTGAAACTGTTCCGTTGCATTGAGGCTTATGCTTAAGCATTCTGCTGAATTGAAATCTTTACCCTTTACTATTGTGGCGATACGTTCTGATATTACCTCTCTACAAATATTACAGTATGCATTGTACTGATCATATATCCCCTAGTATCAAGTCGCATTTCTGTTCTTAGTGTGTTCATACATCTTGGTGTTGATTGTTGCTTTGTGTTCTAGACTTAACACAAAGTTCACGGTAAGGCATAGTACTATAATCTTCGTGATGAAATGGAAGGATTTGGAAGCAATGCAGATATTAAAGAGTGACTTTGGGTGGGTTTGTGTAGGTTCTTTGGTTAATGTTTGTTTCTTTTGTCTGTTTCTTTTTCTTCATTTCTACACATTCATGCAGTATGTCATGGTTCTAACAAAGCAGCAGTAAAAAACTCTTGACGCATGAAAATTAACTGGTGAGGGGCCTCATTGTTTTTTTTAAATTGTAGTTTTATTTCTGAATAACTTTTTTCCTAAAAACAAAATGAGAGGATCAGATGCATGACTACTTAATGGATGCAGATCTTCTGTGAGGTGTCTCAAGAGGATTTTTAGCTAGATGCCAGAAATGTTATAGTTGCACTAATTGTGTGTAAACATAAATAATATCCTCTGAGACATAATTTGCATGCAAATTTATCCCATAATCTCAGTAGATATGTTTATATTGATGCATTAATGCCCTGTATCTAAATGACCTTTCCCCCCCTTTTCCCACCATAACTTTTGGTATTGAAATTATGACAGCTCAGTGACAGAAGAAAAATAACAGTGCTGTGTATTATACATTTGTTTATATTATCGGCACTTCTCAGTATAGGTGGAAGGAACCATTACCTTTATTTAACAGTGGTTTTTCTTTTTTGTTGTTGTGTTTTACAGTTCTTTTCCCTGGTTCAGCCTGAACTATATACCAGGCCCTGCTGAAAATACCACCCAACAGTTTTCTTCTGCAGCTTATCCAGTTTCTCTTAAGTGCCCTGTACATATTGTATGTTTTATGATGAGATGCAGTTTTTTTTAATATGTCTTGCAGAAACGGTTCTGGTATTTGCAAATATATAGTACAGTTATCTTATTGAACTCTCTCACGTTGGGGGCTTGGGCACATTAACAGATTAATCCATATGTATAGGGCTTTTGCTGTTGGTTAAAATAACAAGAATCAACATTACTGTTTGTCTCACGTTGGGCCTTTTGAAGGTTATTCTTTGTTCAGGGATAGGCAGTAAAAGTAGACACTTAGCAGACCACAAGCTGCAAATCAGAAGTTTCTTCTGAAAGGGCAATACGCAGCAGCATTCTTGGTACAGTAACCATGACACAGAGTGGAGCATGTATTTTACTGCACAGGTAAGAATGTGTCACATTTTAGGTGTTCACATAAACACATATACGTGGACACATATGCAGAACCTACATTTGGACCTTTGTGGAGACCTTCATATCCAAATGAGAAGTCAGCAAAAGCCCTACACTTTTTCTTACCTTCTCTTAAGTTTTACAAAATTGTATGGTAGGTGTAAAAGAAATCATAGTGAACTGTGCCATATTATTAACCCCTAAATCAAACTTTTTTTGTCTTGTGTATCTTGATTTTTCTGTGTGCTTTATAGTGAAGCAGCCGACACGAGTCGTTGTTCATAAAACAGCTTTTGAAAGTTGAGAGCACACCCCTGGAGAACCGACTGTGCTTGCTTACGTTTGGTTCATGACTTAAAAATCGAGTACAGGTGATGAAATCTTGGCAGTGTTAACAAAAAAGTAGTGTGTATTGTGCTATTTTTTATTCTAGAACTTAACCTTTTGTAGAGAAAAAGGAACAAATTTTCACACATTGAAGTTTCATTCTGACAAGTTAATGATAAATTATTAAGAGAGCAAACATTGTATTATAGCCAACATAAGTACTTTCAGCAAACTCAGATGGTGTTTCAGGGAGACATTTTCTGGGTGTATTTGTGTGTGGTTTTTTTTTTAAAGAAAAAAGATAATTGATGAGTAACTTCTAATGCAAAGTTGTCTCTCTGCAGGAGTTATTCCTGATGAGACTAAGGCTTTATCTCTCCTGGCACCAGCTAATGCTGTGGCAGGCCTTCTGCCGGGGGGTGGACTCCTGCCTACACCTAACCCACTTTCTCAGGTAAGACTAGATGTGCATAAAATACAGCAAAATTATATTATTGATATTCCTTTGTTTATGGGAGGTATGCTTATACAAAGTTATTGTAATATTTGCAGCAGAATAAGAATTGCCCCCAAAGTAACTGATTTCCTAGACTGGATCCTATTCTTCCTTTTAGCTCACTGGGTTGACACCTAATTCACTGCTATTTTAAAAAATAAAGCAACATCTCAAATGAAAACATATGGCAGATTGTAGCCAGCAATGATATTTAGCCATTTCTATAATTGGGGATGAGCCTGTTGCAAGAGGCAAAAAGAATTGCTATGTTTTCACACAGCATAATGCTTCCAGTGCTTATATGTCTTACCTGGCTTCTGTGACACTTATAAAAAAAAATGTTGAACGAAAGAATGCTTTATAGCAATTATGTCATTTAAAAACCATTTCTCAGTTATTCACTGCTCTCCCCCCTGTAAAATCACAGAGGAGGGAGTTATTCAGGAAAGTGCTTTTTGGGGACTTCAAGAGCACAACCTTTTTAGTGTAATGTCGATCCTCTTTGAGTTTGGTGTGGCTCACTTTCCAGAAAGTAAACTCTATTGTAACCTAAAAGTGAGTGCTTTCATGTTGGCCTTAGAACAGAAGTTGAGCACCTTGAGTCAAGATTTCTAAAACGATGAATAAAGAATTGCATAATGACAGTGAGAGTATTATTCTTCCTTTCCAATATCCATAAATACAGTTTAAGAAAAAACTGGTTGGGATACAACTGATTGAAAAACACTGGTTGGGATGCTTTGTAGCAAGTATGTGAATTTTACTTAAATGGTCTAGAGTTGCAAAATTAAAGTTAAGCCAAATTTACAAAGTCACAGTAGGTAAGTGAGAAGCTAGTAGAAGTACTGCATGCAGATTCTGTGAAATATCTTCTTGCTTCTAATTCCTTTTCATTTCCTGCCATTCATAGAGTGGAGAGTGCCAGTTTAGAAGAGAGAAGAGAAATTCTTCTTCTGAGATGCAGCTATTTTAGTATAAATGAAATAGTTTTGAAGACATAATTACTCTTATTAATTACCTTTTGGGGGTTTAATTTGGGTGCATATTGTAAAAATTAGAGAAAATTAAAAATGGGTAATTCATATTTCCTACTTACATGAACAAGTCCACATTCAGTTCTTCTTCAATATTTGCTTTTAAAAATCAGCTAGCAAATGATGATAAATATTCTTGCATGAAAACTGGGTTGCTATGACCAATTGCTACTGTAGCCATTATGGCAACTGTTCAACCTAAGGAGATATAATTTAGCCAAACAACCCATGTTTAGTCACCAGAAGTTCCTGTTTGGGTGGTCTTGATAGTTAAAGGTTGATAGGAAGCCTCAGCATTGGATTCACAAGAGCTACTACCCAATTAGATGAACAATCTGATTTGGTATAAAACAGCTACCTACATTCAAGTTAGTATAAAAATCAGTGTCAGTACTTCAGAACTTTAAAAAGTTACAAGTTGTTCCTATTTTCCAGAGATTTGGAAAATAGTAGAACAATGAGAATGTGCTGTATTTGTTTGTATTTTCCTTATGAAAAATGCAGATTGTACTAATTTTCATTCTTACAGATCGGTGCTGTTCCTCTGGCTGCTTTAGGAGCTCCAACTCTAGATCCAGCTCTAGCTGCTCTAGGTCTTCCTGGGGCAAACTTAAACTCTCAGGTATATTGCTTTTAAGTAGAAACCTGTCTAGAAAATCGTCAGTTTTAACAGTTATGCAGTTCCACACTCATGGAATTTTTATTGTGGAATTCCATAGGATTATTTTTGTTGTCTCTGGTTCTCCACAGCAACAAGAAACAAGTGAGTTCATCTGAGTATTAGAAGATTGTGATGTATGATTGTGTGTTTAACACAGAGCAATTTATGAACCATAGTATTGGAGGAAGGCCAATCAGCTAAAGCTCAGTGTAAAGAAAACTTTCCCTCATGGTGAAATATTTACTTGCATTACAATTTACACTGCATTACAATTAGCCACAAATTGGGCTTTTCTTTTTGTATTATTTTGCTTTTATCAGTTTAATATAATATTAATGGAACAACACAGGGAAATAAACTCCTTCAGCATCCTCCCATATCTCTCAAATCTGATTCAAATGTTAGGAGTTCCTCTGGAACAGATTTGGTGAATTGTTGGGCAATAGTAATATTTCATGCCATCAGTTATTGTATTAATGAGAACTCATACACTTTAGAAGTTCTTTAACAGCATCATTAAAGTTCACATTTGGATAATACCATTTCTATAATTGAAAAGCAATATAACAATCTTGACTCAAATGCAGTCTTAATTGTATTTGTCTATTGACTCTTGGATTCTGGATATATTTCTCATTGCAGTCATTTTGTAAATGGACAACTCTTCCAATTGCAGAAACCTCAAATAATCAAGGACTCTTACGTAATTGTAAACATAAAATTTCTTGCAAATGCTGACATAAATAACTAGTTATCAGAAATAAAAAATAGCCTGGATCTGAGTATACGTATTCTCAATTTAAATATATATGTTCTGAGACTTAATGGTACTTTGTGTTATTTAATTTTGGTTAGATTTAAAGCCATTTAGGTGTAATTTTTTCCAATTATTTGTACAAAAAGCAATTTCTGGTTATTTTTCTTTGCAGTCTCTTGCAGCAGATCAACTGTTAAAACTTATGAGCACAGTGGATCCAAAGTAAGTATCGATTTTTAGAATTGTACTATATAGCGCAATTGGTTTTGCGAAAGAGGAATCTTTGAAAGTCATGCCTTTTGGGTGAATAAGAAGCAGGACTTTTTCCTAGACTTGCATGTTACAGATAGTCCTCAACTCATGTTGACAAAATTTTTGTCGCTAAGCAGACACTTGTTAAGTGAATTTTACTCATGCCCTTTGTCGCCACAGGGGTTAAGTGAATCACTCCAGTTATTGAGTTAGTAACACAATTGTTAAGGGAATATGCCTTCCTCATTGATTTTACTTATCAGAAGTTCAGCAAATCTGATCCTATAATGCTGGGACACTGCAACTGTCATAAATACATGCCAGTTGCCAAGCGTCCAAATTTGGATCACATGACCATGGGAATGCTGCAACGGTCATAATAGTAAGAAACGGTCACAAGTCACTGTTTTTAGTACCGTTGTAACTTCAGACGATCAGTAAATGAGTGATTGTAAGTCAAGGACTGCCTGTAACTATCTGGGCTTAAGGAAGCAATTTTTTGTGCTGATCTTCCTCTTTCGTTGTAGTGAAAGCAAGGAGATGGTTCTATGAAGGCTATTTTAACATGCTTAATTGGCATCCTTAATTTTATAAGAAGAGGAGATGGGCAATGCTGAGGCAGCACCCTCTGATCTAAGCAGGATTTTTCCCCGGATATATGCCATCATTTTATTTGCTCTTTGAATTAAGGGACATCATTTCAGAAGTAGTAAAATGTTTTCCTCTCCTTGGTAGTCTCCACAACACTCACGACATACACACTGAGTGCAAATCTATTGTATTGATGGTAGGCATGGCAAATAAGCAGTTGAGAAATAGGAAGTTTGGAAGATCTCAGTTTTATAGGTCCATCAACTGAAGAATATTTTAAAAATATTTTTAGTGCATTAAAAAATATTTAAAATATTTAGTAAAATTGAGAGCTGTATTGCCAATTATTTATGTTTCATGGCATTTTTAATCTATTTATATTGTTTGACTATGTCTTGGCTATGAAATTGCACATGGACTTATGACTACAATTGAGCCCAACATTTCTGTTCTTAAGTGAGACATTGGTTAAGTAAGCTTTGCCCATTTACAGTCTTTCTTGCCATAGTTGTTAAGTGAATCACTACAGTTGATAAATCAGTAACCTGGTTGTTAAATAAATCTGGCTTCCCCCATTGGCTTTGCCTGTCAGAAAGTCGCAAAAGGTAATCAGGTGACCATAGGACACAACAACGGTCATAAATATGAACCAGTTGCCAACTCTGAAAAATGGTCATAAGTCACTTTTTTTTAGTGCTTTTGTAATTTTGAATGGTCACTAAATGAACTGTTTACCTGTACTCTTTAAAGAGCAGGACGATCTCTTAATTTCAAGTAAATTCATTTTTGGTATCGTGTAAAAAATAATTACCTACATATTGCATATTAATAGATAAGAATATTCTAGATCAGTGGTTCTCAACCTGTGGGTCGGGACCCCTTTGGGGGGTCGAATGACCCTTTCACAGGGGTTGCCTAAGGCCATCGGAAAACACATATTTCCGATGGTCTTAGGAACCAAGACACCACTCCTCTATCCATCTCCAGGCGAGTCTAAT
>JANHFM010003327.1:151001-171991 GCA_032468115.1 Grayia smithii | reverse complement strand
GTATGTCTAGTTTAATGAAAATAAGGTCTAGGGGTCTAGGCAGTGTTCTGATATCTCAGGGGTTGCCACAAAGAAGAGGGAGTCAAGCTATTCTCCAAAGAACCTGAGGGCAGAAACAATGGACAGAAACTAATCAAGGAGAAAAGCAACCTAGAACTAAGAAGAAATTTCCTGACAGTTAGAACAATTAATTACTGGAACAACTTGCCTCCAGAACTTGTGAATTCTGCAGCACTGGAAGTTTTTAAGAAAAGATTGGAGAACCATTTGTCTGAAATGATATAGGGTTTCCTGCCTACGCAAGAGGTTGAACTCACAATAACTCTACTTCTGCCTCCCAGTTTGCCTCGTTGCAACAAACAGCCTGCTTTAGTTTCATTTTCAGCATAGCCTGATTAGCACAAGAAAAAGAAAATCTGCCTCCCAGCAATTTGCCTGCTTGCAGCAAGCAGCAATGGCAATAGGCAATGGCAATCCCTGCAGCCTGAAACAGCTGAGGGTCAACTGCTAGCTGCAGTTCAGCAGATCGAATCTCACTGGCTCAAGGTTGACTCAGCCTTCCATCCTTCCAAGATGGGTAAAATGAGGACACAGATTGTTGGGGGCAATATGTTAACTCTGTAAACTGCTTTGAGAGGGCTGTAAAGCACTATGAAGCGGTATATAAGTCTAAGTGCTATTGCTATTGCTATTCCTAATCAGGCTGTGCTGAAGGTGAAATGGGCTGTTTTGCTGTTTGTTGCTTGCTGCTTGCTGCAAGGAGGTAAATTGCTGGGAGGCAGAGGCCAAAGGGTGGGGGCCAGCAGGTGTGCAGAGTTATATTCAGGGTATAAGACACACCCAAATTTTCACTCTCTTTTGGAGGGGGAAGTGTGTCTTATACTCCCAAAAATACAGTAATTGTTCATTAATATGTTCGTGCATGATTTATTTTCAGATGAAGGGTACTAATCTCTTACTGCTATCCATATGTAGGATTAGCAGCCTCTTTTATAAATAGCAGTTGCCAACCTCAATCTCAATTAAAATATCACTTCAAAACACTCACTTTACTTGGAGACTTCATGTATCTGTTTAAAAATACTCAAGCTTGGGGTAAGTTTTACTGAATTCTTGGTTATCTAGACAATATAACGTAATGTCCTCGACTTATGACTACAACTGGAACCAGAATGTAAGTATGTCATTAAGCGAGGCAGTTGTTAAGGGAGTCAGCCCAAAATGTATGACCTTTTTTGCGGCAGTCGTTAAGTGAATCACATGGTTGTCAAATGAATCTGGCTTTCTCCATTGACTTTGCTTGATGGAAGCTGGCTGGGAAAGTCACAAATGATGGTCATGTGATCCTATGATACTGCAGCCCTCATAAATACTTGTCTGAATTTTGATGATGGATGTGGATATACTGTGATGGTCATAAGTGTTAGGTTGTAAGTCACTTTTTTTCAGTGGGATTGTAACAGTCACTAAAAAAATGGTTGTAAGTCAAAGTCATCACACACAGACACACACACACAGAGATAGTGTGTGTATGTATGTGTATCATTGAGAAAAGGGCTGTTTGGTTTTCTTGAACTATTTTTTCCCATTCTTCTAGATAACTAAGATTGGTGAATGGTCACTATATGCGGATAAACAAACAAACCCACCTGAGACAACAGCAGAACTTGTATGTTGGTGTATATTTTGCCTTCCACAGGCACACCATTGTTACTGTCTGGCAACTGTTGGGAAATGACAGTGTTTAGTTTGCCCCCAATCACATTTCTAGTCAATCTCTCTCTCCTGATCAGAACAAACACATGCCTGCCACTTAGCACAGCTAGCCAAAGTATAACTTGACGCTTGATCCCTATCTCCATTTCTCTATCAAAGGCACATCACTTCTCAGACCTGCTGGGTACCATATTGTGAGTCATTAGTAAGAACTCTCCCAAAAGAAGTGACCTTTGGTTTCAGCTTTAACTCTTTTAGGTACATAAAAGAAGTGGAATGGAAAGTAAGACACCAGCTGATCCCTCCTGTATTCTACACAATGAAAAAAGCCAATTTGGTGGATGCATCCATCAGCTACTAATGCAGACTGACCTACCCAGCAAGTGCAGCTTAGCTAAATTTCATGCAATATTGCAATGTGATTAGTAGACTATAGCAAAAGCTTTAAAAGCCTGCGGTGTATTTGCAGTTAAATCCAAGGGTGTGATGGCATTCTTTGTTCACATTCTCCTCCATAGCTATTCTATAATCTGCAAAGATTGAAGTTAATAGGCACAGTTCAGAGAGATCTTATGTTCTTTTCCAGCCATCTGGTCTTCTCTTTTAGAATCTGTCTCCTTAAATGGTCTTTTTCATCATATTCTTTCCATCAAAGCTGACTAGCTTGCTAATTGTTTTGAGTCCTAACTGACATGCTCTTTCCAGTGTAACTTATTCATAGCCTCCTCCCTTTCAATGTATTTTCTGGAAGGGCAAGAAAGTCTGGAAAATGTTAGATTGCTCTTTGATATTACAGTTGGGTTGTTTGGTTCTTGATGTCAAAGTCTTCATCTGGATTGTCCTACTATATAAAACTACAATGTTTTAATCATGGTTTTAAACCCTTAATGGCCAGAATCATATATAATTTTACCAAATCAAACTAGGCACCAAACAGTGTGATGTTTGGATCCAGTGATTGCAGGGTACAATAGATTCCTAGTATCTTTTAAAATATTTTCCCCCTTTCGGTGTGAAAGAGAAAGAGAGACAGAGAGACAGAGACAGAGATTAGCACAGTACATTTCACTCTTATAATAAATGAAAATAAAGATCACCTTGACCAATAATTCTGGGATTCCATACACTACATCTAGGAGTAAATCCAGAATATCTCTATAAATCTGTTTTATAGGGGCAATATTTACACATATGAGAACACAGGCTGGATTTCATATCAGAAAAAGAGTGGGGAAAAAACCAATCAATTTGTAGCATAAAATTGGACTGAAATATTAAGTCCAGGCTTTTCACTAGTTGTAGCAGAGATGGAAATATAGTGGCATAGTAGTCTAGTGCTGAAGTTTCTTGCCCCCCAATTGGAAGGCTGAGAATTCAATCCTAGGTAGCAGAAGATGTTTCTCTCCTCAGACACAAAGAAAAAAATACCTGCTGCAAACTCCACGTAAGCATCAGGAAGGACATCTGGCCATAAACCTTAGCTCCATCTAGTTGCCCAGAACTATATCTCAAATAGGGACTACAGGGTTATTAAAAAAAAAAGAGTTTTATAGTAGAAAACACGATCCAAAGATTGCAGAGGGTATTAGAGTTGGTGTATCTTACCAAGGCTTCACAAGTACTTGGTGCAGTGTGTCTTTGTAGTTTGTTTTGTGTCAACTCAGCCTTGACTCCTGTTGACTGACTGGATTAGTCCCTGATGTTTTCTTGGCAAGAAAACACTTCAGCCAAAGTGGTTTGCCATTGCCTGCTTTGTAGAGCTAAGAGTGGGTTCATGATCACCCAGCTGGATTCATGACTAAGGCAAGGTCTTCTAATCTTTAACCTGGTGCCTTAACCACCACACCAAAATGACTCTACTGTTGCTTGGCTCTTGATTTATCTAGATTCTTTCTGAGAACTTCTGGTGCAACTTTTCTAGAATTCTGGTGATACATGAAATAGTGTCTGTCTTCAGAAGAGGATGAAATCAAAAGAATTCCAGCTGGACTATATGGGTCCTGACATCACTCCTGCCTTAGAAATTTGGAGTCATATTTTTTTGCCAGTTTATCACCCATTTCATTTTACCATCACAGATTATGACCTAAGCTATATAAATTGAAAGTATGAAAAAACACAACACTGAGTTGTACAAATGACATACACATAAACTTTTGAACCAATTCTGAAAACCCATATTAAATTATAAAAGTAAATGTTCCACTGCTTGTCTACCCAATTAGATGCCTTAGTATGTCATCATTCAGTTACTGGATATGATCCTTATTTTTCACATTCCTATTTCAGAAAAGTTAAATTAAACGAGGGTTTATGTGCTGTCCGCATTATCTTCTGCCAAAATTATTTAAAATTTCTTCATACAATCTATCACAGATACCCTGAAGCTATGATTGACTTAATTCAATATCCTGCTAAGCAAACTATTTAGTCCAAGTTATCTACAATGCTACATTGCTTTTAAGCTGAAACATGCATTGTAAATATATTCAAAAATATTACTTGGTACCCAATCAGAATTCATCAATAATTAAGATTTTTAATCAAATAATCAAACTCTTTCATATCTCTTTCAATAAATGATAAATGAATGGAACACAGTTGGGATTTGTTTTTAAAGAAAAGTTTTATGTTTTATTAGTTTTATCATAATCACTCATCTGTGAATCTAAAAAAGAGGAATAAAACAAACATTCATCCATACACACAATAAAAATACATATAACACAAACACACAATATGGATATTTATTTATCATGACACTTCAGCCACTGGAAATCCTATATATACCATTTCTCTCACAAAGGATGATTCAGTACATATTGTTTCTTTCTGGAGGGATGGAAATCCAAAAGGCAGCTGGTATTTATTCCCAATTCAGAAATAAGTCTAACACCACAATTACCTCAAATGTAATGTTTTTTAAAGAGGTGTACAGGTGTATAGATTCATTCTGCTAGTTATCAAGTATAAAAGTAATAAGCAATCTTATATATATATTACATATTCAGATACAGCTTCACTAGAATTTGCACACCTTCTTCTTCCTATTTCCCCATGACAACAAACCTGTGAGTTGGATTGGGTTGAGAGAGAGTGACTGGCCCAAGGTCACTCAGTTGGCTTTCATACAATAGATGGAGGCTTGACAGAAGGAGATATAACCTTGAACTAAGGATAAATTTCCTAAAAGTAAGAACAATTAATCAGTGGAATAGCTTGTCTCCCAGAATTGTGGGTCAGGGGTGAAATTCACTTACCTTTCTCTACTGGTTTGCAAATGTGAGCACGCCCATGTGCACGCTATGCTCGTGCATGCCTCCTCCACATATGTGCAGAGCCTTCTGCGCATGCACAGAGGATCAAAAACAGGACATGATGATGTCTGGGTGGGTGGGCAGAGCCTCCTGCCACCGGCGCTACCGGATCGTGCGATCCAGATAGATCCGGCAGAATTTCACCAGCTTTGAGGGTGCTTCATCCTTGGAGATTTTCATGAAAAGATAGCTCAACCATTTGTCCAGGATGGCATAAGGACTCCTGTTTCAGGCAGAGGTTGGACTAGAATACCCCCAAGGTCCCTTCTAGCCTTAAGATTCTATGATTTTATAGCCCAACCAGTAGACTATAGAACGAGGACATATCTTGAAGACCTATCAGGTTTGGAAAGGAATATAGGATATTGGAAAGATAACTTCAAAAATACTTCTGGACCAGGAAGACATTTGTATCTGAGCTGCTGAAATGACATCTCAGTCAGAATCAGTTACAGTACTAAAAGAAGGCATTTTGTTCCTGAGTTTTTTTGTTTCAGAGCTGCAAAGGACAAAAAAGATCACAGAGACGATGAAGCTCAGTGACAAAGATATGATTGACCTAATCAAGATACTATGTTGAGTTTTAACTTCTCTAGGTGGAGTTTGAAGAATTCCTACCTAAAAAAATAACCACCAGTTTTCTCTTTCTGCTTTGCAACGAAGTGACTCATATTCATTGAAATACTTTATTATATTGGCTGAAATTTTCCTACCTAAAACCTGGAAAATTATTCATTCAGTAAGCTAGTCCTGAGTTAGAGATAGACCAAATGAATCTCGTTTGATAGAAGATTGAGACTTCTTAGATCTTGTGAAGGCTAAGAAAACTTTTAAGCAAGATAATAAAATATTTCAATGGATATGAGTCACTTCATTGCAAAGCAGAAAGCATAAACTGGTGGGGTTTTTTTTCTTTTCTTTTTATTAATTGGTTAGAGGAACAAACTACTGGATTAAAAGATGCCAAGAGTAACAGGTGATAGCTGGATTACTGGATTACATTTTTTTTAGAAAACTGGCCTTGAAAACTGCCAAAACTTTCAAGGCAAGTATTCATACCGCATACCTACCAATCCCATTTTTTGAAAATGGACATGCTTCAATATCTCTTGCTCTCTGTTAGAACAATTTATTCTAAGTATCTTCGAAGAAATTCAAAAACTGTTCTTGAAATGAAGTTTTCCCAAGTATAGTCCAGAATCACATCACATCGGTGCTTTTCTGCATACAAATTATGACTATCCCTACTTTTTAACAGTGGTGGGTTGCTCCCAGTTCAGTCCGGTTCGCGCAAATAGGTAGCAGTGATGCCGTGACGTCACCAAACCGGTTCGCAGCGTCCTGGACCCGGGCCCACCCACACGGCCAAAACTCACTTTTTATTCTGAAAATCGCCAAAATAGCATTCTGCGCATGCGCAGAGCGCTTTTTCGGCAATTTTTTTTGTAAAAAATTGTCTGAGCATGCACGGTACTGCGGTTTACGTGCGCGCATGACCGAAGCGAGCATGCGCATGCAAATCGCGTGCGCGCGTGTGCACGAAGAGAACCGGTAGTAAAGGTAGGTAGAACCCACCCCTGCTTTTTAAGTATGTTGGTTTAAAATATCCAAGATTATAGCATCTATATTTTTGTACATATATACACCTGTGTTGAAATCCAAATTTTTGTACTACCAGTTCTGTGGGCGTGGCTTGGTGGGCGTGGTGTGACTTGGTGGGCGTGGTGTGACTTGGTGGGCGTGGTGTGGCTTGGTGGGTGTGGCAGGGGAAGGATACTGCAAAATCTCCATTCCCATCCCACTCCAAGGGAAGGATACTGCAAAATCCCCATTCCATCCCCACTCCTGGGGGAAGGATATTACAAAATCTCCCTTCCCACCCCACTCTGGGGCCTGCCAGAGATGGTATTTGCCAGTTCTCTGAACTACTCAAAATTTCCGCTACCGATTCTCCAGAACCTGTCAGAACTTGCTGGATTTCACCCCTGATATACACCCTAAAACATTCCGCTGACATTAATTTCACTTTTTTCAATAGAGGAAAGCCTTGTAGCCATATTTATTTATGCAACTTACAAGCCATTTATCTAATTATCACTGTTCATTTATGTCTGTGGACATTTTCAGTTGTTCATTGCAACTGAACAAGAAAGGGTGTGATTATTTTCAGGCATTAAAATAGAGGCACAAAGATTTTGGTTTTTGACACAAAGATACACTTTGGCCCATAAAGATTTCAGCAGATAAAATTCAGAACTTGCAGAAAGCCTGGTCTTAAATGCATTGAAGTATTGAAGCTCTTCTTTTGGCAGCTTCGATACCAGTTAGAACGGAATGGGATGTTCAACTTTTTGTAAGTCAAATGCCATATTTGGTCTTTGAGTGTGTGCTGGAGACAGGATTCCTAAAAGGAAGGAAAAATAATATATGGGCCCTGGGGAAAAAAGTACATTCTAATGCATATAACTTACACAAAAAATAAATTAATGAACTGCAGTTAATACATTCATTCATTATGAATTATTTAATTAAATAATGTATCTGTTTGATTAAAATTTACAGTTTAAATGTAATGTTTGGAAAAGCTTTGAGGATGGCATCCGTATTTTCAGCAGTTGCGAAAGCCTGTCACATAATGAATTTCTGTCTTGTACAAGGTTCCTATTACAGAAGAGGTGAAAAATTCCCACAGTAAAGTATTACCGTAACATCCCTAATAAATCATACTGTCCTAGTCTGAAAAATAACCTGTTTTGATCCATGTTTGCTTACTCAAATCAAATTCTTTTGGTTCCATAGAAGTCACACATGGATGGCTTAAAGTCACCCAGTAAACTTCCAGGGTGATCTTGGACTTGAAATATGGCCCTCAACTATGGTCCTAGTCAAGCCTTAGCCAGGATACTTTCTTTCTTCTTTTTCCTTCATGATTATATATATATATATATATATATATATATATATATATATCTCAATTCATTGGTTCTTTTCTCAACTTTATGGTAGAACTAATAATGAGTCACTTTGGTAATCTTGAAAATATACCACTTCTTCCTTCCACAAATATATTTATTACCACTGAATCTCTTTTCAACCAGGGGAAAATAGAGGCAATGAAAACATAGCCAGTAAGAAAACTGAGGAAAAGGTTTGGGATTCTCAACTGTCTGAAGGAGTTGCTAGCACTGGGACCAAAAGATGCCTTGACAGATCAAGTCTCAGAAGTATCAGGAGATACATTTGAAATCAGAGTTAGGATGGATAAATCATTGGCCTCACCCAATGTCATCATCCAAATAAGGTCCAGTCCAAACCCTTTACAGTTTCTCTTGTTCCAAATGGTCAGTGGGAATCTTTGATGGGGCCCGTTTTCTAAACACCTGATGCAACCTACGAAGATGTTCCACATGGCTTTGATGGCTCACCACTTAGAGTGATGCAAAGCTGCACATTCCTGACTTTAGCCCTAGTTGTTCTTGACAAATGGCTTACATATGGTCACTTGGTGCAAGTGAAACATTGCAAGCTTGGGTGTTTTGATAAATTGAAATGCCACATACAAATGTTTTAAATAAAAAGCATAAACATACAAACGGGCTATTTGTTTCAGTGTAATCTCATTGTAGCTCTGTTTCATGTCCTTTATGGTTGAACGCTAACTGTTTGAGAAACCAGTCATGTAATTCCTGGGTCCTCTTAACTATAAAAAATACAACTGTAACATTCGACATCCATAATGAGATTTGTCAGATATTTACTTTGCAATCTCACTGGCATTCCAGCAACTGACCAAAAATTAGTCCTTTTAGACAACACATTATCCACCCTGAGCCCTTGGGGTAGGACGGGATATTAATCTTTACATAAGTAAACAATAGTTTGCTTTAGTAGGTTTTCACTCAGATATGCTTTCTGGAAAATATAGAAATGTTCAAGAGCAACCAGCAAAGGTGGGGTGGCAACTTGCTATGTGCTTTGGGTCATTTATCTGACTCTGGACTCCATGACATTAATTTGTTCCACTGGGTTGACTTGACTGATGAGTTCCCCATGTTGCACAGAGCAGTTTACCATCTTTCAAAGTGTTAAAATTGTTTAGAGGACACATCTGCTGCCCTGTATCATGTAATCACGGACCATTGTGTTTATAAACCACTACACATAGATAGGATTATAAAACTGCTCAAAACTCAGAAAAGCATGAAATTTCCAATAAAAAGGGTCATTTTTTTTAAAAAAGCGCACATTTCAATATGTTTTTCCTTTCGACTATCTATACCTAATTAACACAAAATAATGTATAATTTCATCAAACACCGAGAGAGTGTGTACCAAGACAAATTCCTGATGTGTCCAGTCACACTTGGCCAATACAGAATTCTATTCTATTCTAACTACTAATTTCAAATCAAAAGCAACATTCCAGATTGAAACAGCAGGTGATGAGTCTTAAATAAATAGGCAATAATGGGTAAAGATTCTCTCCCGATGCACAAACCTTGAGGAAGTTCCTTTAAAATTAATGCCTGCTTTTTCAAAAGCATCTCAGCACAGGCTTACAATAATAGCTGGAAAGGTACGCCTGGGTGGAAGATTCTGGCTTGTGAAGCTTAATATATCTTTAAATGACTTGATGCTCTCCAACTCATCATAAGACAGCAAGCCCTCACACACTGCTGAACATCTTTACCAATTAGCTACCTCCTATTGGCAACTCTTCCATGACCTCTCTGCAGTCTGCTCACCACCTGTTTCCCAATCTGCCAAGCAATGTGTAGAAATATTATCTTCCCATGTCCTTGGAATGAGAGGCTCATTCTCTGGCTCACTCACTGTCTGGCCATCATTTTAGAATCCTTTAAGAGCGCTGTGCGCAGATTTATCATTACCCTAGACCAGTATAAGACAGTTTGGAAATAGACTAGCCTCCAGGTGATTCTCTTGATTCTGTGTATCCATATCATGAAGATAGCCAATCAGAAACTTTCTTTTTGAGATTCTGAAAGCCAGAATAAGGTGGGGGGGTTCACCATAACTAACATAAATTGAGATCATTCTTTCTATTGAATCAATTGGGTACATTTAAAATGCAACTACTATAATCATCAATTCTAGATGCAGTTGTCTACTTTGGACATTCTGGATCCTGTCTAGGCTTTTCTTTGGCTGGATGCAATAATGTGTGAAACAAAACAATGTGTGAAATTTGGTCCCTTCAGCATCATTCCACATGTCACAAGTATCTTCAACCAATGCACTGGCAGATGTGTCTAAAGAGCGCTAAGTTTATTGTACAGAGGATTCCCAACACATGGAAGGGACTTCTGATTACTATGTTCACAGCCCTACATGCAAAAAGTGTTGAACTCAATTACTCAAACTTCAGCCTGGAAACACTGGCAACAAACATAGTTTGATTAAGAAGGAAGTATCAGAACCAGGGGTGGGTTCTACCCACCTTCACTACCGGTTGTCTTCATGCGCGCACGCGTGCATGCACGTGCGCAATTAGCACACGTGCGTGCAAGCAAAGTGAGCGTGCACGCGTAAACCGCACTACCATGCATGTGCAGACACTTTTTTCACAAAAAAATCACCAAAAAAGCGCTCTGCGCATACGCAGAATGCTAATTTTGGCGTTTTCAAAAAAAAAGGTAAGTTTGGCCGCGCGGATGGGCCCGGGTCTGGGACGCTGCGAACCGGTTCAGTGACATCACGGCATCACCGCTACCTATTCGCGCGAACGGGACCGAACCGGGGGCAACCCACCACTTATCAGAACCTTTCGGAAGATCCTGTTTTACCAATAGAGATCAACACCCAGAGGGGGATAGATTAACACTAAGATTAGCATTAGACCATAGCTGGCTAGAGAATTCTGAGAATTGAAGTCCACAAGTCTTAAAGCTACCAAGTTTGAAGACCTCTGCATTAGACCAACAACTGAGAAGCAAACAAAACTCAATCAAGGAGCTGCCAAAAAAAGCTAACAATAAATAGCCCAACGAATAAACCAACACCATCAACATGTTATATATCTTCAATAATACAACCAAGTTCAGAGTATACCATGGACTCCTGATCCTTTTTTATTCAAAAGAGAGTTGATGAGAACTTTTATCACTGCTAGTATTACTGGATCTTGGATATTACTGCCAAGCCTGATGGGTGAATTGTTGAACTGCAAGAGAAACCCTTATGGAAGAAATTTCTACCTCCATCTATTCATCATTACCATTGGATTAGGGCTACTAGAGCTGGTCTTCAAACCATTCAGGCTGACCATAAACAATAGCAATAAGATCAGAAAACTCATGGTTGCCATTTCCTCGTTACCTGGATCTTGCAACCCAGATTTAGTACCTTACATAAATCTGGGAAAGTAACGGGAAGAATGTTAGACATAAACAGTGAACAAATAGGAGAGGAGTTCATGAATAGCTTTCTTTATAAACAGCAGTTGAGGCCCGACTGCAAAAATGCCTATTAACAAAAGATTCAAACCCTTCAAAAACACCCCCACCTTAATCAAATCACTGAGAAATAAAGGCTGCAAAATCCTGTTGTAATTTCCAAGATCATCTCTAATCCTTGCCTTAAAAACCTTCACAATCTTTGTCAGTTTTGGTTCTTTGATCATATCTTACTATTAGGAATCTGACAACATCTTCCTAGACAAGAGGAAGTACTAAGCCTATGCGTTTCTTTCAACCTTTATTTGAACAATTGAGTTTTTCAAACAATGATAATCCTCAGTTATTCTTGCAACTTTAGTAATAAGTCAGTTGTGGGTTGTATCTTGACTTACATCCTGGTTTATCCTCTGGCACGAATTATGGGCTGTTCAGTCAAGACTGCCACCCATGCCCAGTCCTAGGAATTACAAAACTTAAGACCATGTTTTTGCTTTACCCATTAAGAATTTATTAGCTATGTTTCCATATTTTTTTATCTCAAAATGGCCGTTGTAGTTTGGAAACCATGGCTGATTATCATCTTTTTAATACTACTGTTCTTCCCAAAGGAATCCAGAGGAATGTACAAAAAAGGAAGAGGTTAAAGAACATTTTCAATGAAAAACAATTAGATAAAATCTTCTATCATAAAAAAACAATAAAAGCTGTAAGAATGCAAGAATAAAAACAAAGGTCATTTTTAAAAGCCAGTTTGATTTGGAGCAATTGTATATATTTGGAACAACCAACATGGCTTTCAGATGTTATTTAGATCAAGATAGTGTGGAGGAGCAAGGAAGAATTATCCATAAGTGGACTAGATGCAATTAATATTTGATAAACCGCCAATAAAACAAAATCAGGACTTTGTGCATAAACCACGATTATCTCACTCCAATTAATTTGGCTTTTTGAGATTCTAAAAATATTTAGTTATGTATTAAAAATATAAAGTTACATATTTAGAATATTTTCATTGTAGGTCAATGATTTGAAATAGAAATAGATTTCTCCCTCATAGATATAAAAGATGAAGGTCACCCAAAGCGGGAATCTCCCTCACCATAGCTACTGGGTTGTGCATATTTGGGGGGGGGGGGGAATCCAGGAGAAATTATTTAGACCTTGTATGAGCTCAGCACTGTTCTCCTACACATTAAAACAGCCCCAATTGTGCAGGCTTTCATATAAGGCTGAAGAAGAGATGTCACCATTGTAAGGAATCCATTCATTAAAAATTATGTGATTTAAACAGTATTATTTTTTTTCAGGATCTCCCTGAAGCATGTATAGCCTTAATAAAATGCTGCAAATTCCTTTATAGCAGTGTTTTTCAAACACATGTTAAAGTTGCCAAGTTTGAAAACATTGTTTGATAGGATAGTTCACCAGTATTTCAACCGCACATGCATTTCTATTTGATGGCTTTTTTTACTATCCATTGTGCCTTTCTGCACATATTCTCTCTGCAAATGGTCATTCTGAAATGAGAATATAAAGGGTTTAGTATTGGCTTTTAACCACTTTTGTCTCTATTACATCTCTTCTTTGACCATTCCCTCCCTGTTATTTGTCTCCATCTGTTCATAGTCTTCATTCAAGATTCTTTGGCCTTTCTTGTTTGACATTGGAAGTCTGCCTTGGACAAGTCCTTCTTGTTGTCCAAGGCTATCATGCTAGCCTGCTCAGAAAACCTTGTGGGTTATTTTCATCTTTGACATCTTAGAATGTTTTCCCCGTCAGTTTTCACTGTCTTTTATCGCTTTCCATTGTTCCTCAGATTTTCTTTTTATAAGTTAAGTTTACTGAATTTGTTCCTTATCTTGATCTCATATTCTGTCCACATATTGTCCAGGTGAAACCTTGCTGGATCACCTCCTCTCTTTAATTTTTGAAGTTTAACTCATACATTAACACCAGAAATTCATGGTCTGTTCCACATCTGTACATGGAAGTGACCTGGCTGACTGAATTGTACTTCTCAATCTTCTGTTTCCTATTATATACTCAATTTAATTCCAGTGATGTGCATCCAATGATGCCCACGTATTGAGCTTGCACTTATTTTTCTTCAGAAGGGTGTTGACAATAGACGAAGAGTTCATTTGCAAAATATTTATTAACCTATCTCCTAATTTTTTTTTACTTTTACCCAACCCAATCTTCCTGCAGTTCCAGATTCCTACCCATCTGTTAGTAACACATCATCATTTCATGATATACATTTAAAGATCTCTTGTAATTTGCCATTGAATTCCTTAATGTCTTCCCTTACTATGCAGTAGATGCATATACTTTATAAAATTGATTTTTTTTTATCTGCTAGTGCAATACACAAGATTCTCTCATTTAGGGCTACAGCAATGTCCTTTTGAGTATCACTGCCATTCTATACCTTTGTATCATTAATGTAATTTATCATGTAAGGATCATCCAGAGTCCATTGGAGTTGGACAACTAAAATATATTTAAATAAATAAATAATCTGATTATAATTACCCTTGTCTATTGAGATAAATTATTCCTAAAAATAAATCTAATTTTGTATCCTTCATTTCCACTTTGTCAATTCTAAGTTTTCCTTAGTTGATGCTGTTCATGTCCTTATTGTTTTAGTCAGATCATGTAATCATCTATAGAAGGAGGCATGGTGGCTCAGTGACAGTTCAAGTCCTAGCGCTGCGCGTTAGGGTGAGCTCCTGTCACTTGCTTCACTTCCTGTCACTGTCTACCTAACAGTTTGAAAGCATGTACTATGCAAGTAGATAGATAGGTACCACTTTGCTGGAGAGACGAGCTGGTGCTCTGTGCAGGCAATTGGATTCCTGACAACTCTGAACCTTCCCAGTTGCAATGCCAATTTGTGAGGCAGCTCTGGGAAGGGTGGGGGCCTCGGGTGATGCTGCAGGAAGAGTTGTTCATCTTTTCTCTGCTGCAAAACCAGTACACCCTCCTGTGGCACACTTTCGGAAGCATGTTTCGTATAACAAGACTGGTATCTTGACAAGCCAAACTACTACTCCGCAATAACACTGTGGTCTCCTGGTTACTGTAACAACACCAGACACTACTAATCTGCAGAACAATTTGTGAAGCTTTAGTATCCTTTCCCAGCAACCAAAGGAGTACCTTTCATCCTGGGGTTCCCAACACCTAGCATCCAAACATGACTACATATTCCACTCATGTCCATACATTTTCCTAGCAACTGTGCAGTAGTTTATTATTTATTTCTTCTAGTTGATTTGGCATTCCTTCTATAGTAAATCAGTTGGCTTCCCATCCAACTTCATTATGTAGATTATTCATAGCTCCATCCTTTCCTTTTGACCAATCCAAATTTTTTTACTACCGGTTCTGTGGGCGTGACTTAGTGGGCGTGGTGTGGCTTGGTGGATGTGGGTGTGGGTGTGACTTGGTGGACATGGCAAGGGAAGGGAAGAATACTGCAAAATCTCCATTCTCACCCCACTCCAGGGGAAGGATATTACAAAATCTCCATTCCCACTCCACTCTGGTGCCAGCCAAAGGAAGTATTTGCCGGTTCTCCAAACTATTCAAAATTTCCGCTACCGGTTCTCTGAACTGCTCAAAATTTCTGCTACAATTCTCCAGAACCTGTCAGAACCTGCTGGATTTTACCCCTGCTTTTGAGCTTACCAGGCGCTCCCACTCCCACCAGGGTACCCTGCCAGAACCACTAAAACTACTGAGCTCTCCCACTGCCAACAATAGTAATCCTCTTAGAAATCTTGGGGGATCATATCCTTGGAGGGGAGTCTAGTGGGAATCTAGTGGGAGTCTAGTGGGAATGGCTTATCTGTTCCTTAAACAGCTGATTCCCATCCTATATTATAAACTTTATACGAGGACCTGCTGCTGTTTGCGAAGAATTATGTCCATAGTTCCCTTGGGCTCGTGGAACTGATTTCATAGTTCTTTGGAGTCTGGCCAGTGTTAATGAATAAAAACAAAATCTTGTCCAATAGACCAATTGTTAAATCCTCCACAATAGAATGACCCAACTTTACATTGCTAAGCAGCTGCCAGGCAATGTTTCTTTCTTCCGGATTGAATTACACTTGGGATTCATAAACAGAAGATGTGTCCCCAAGGATGCAAGAAGAACAAAAATATCTTGATGTTTTCCTTTCCTTATAGAAGCCAAATATGTTTACAGCCTGGATTTTTTAAAGTTTTGGATGGGCCAAAAGGGGCAAAAATTAAACTGCTCTGATCAGACATCTCTTACAAATTTTTAAGATGTGATCACATCCAATTGATAGTTCGTGTTTGTGTCCATGCAGTGCTTCCAAGAAGTAGCAAAGTTGCAAAGTTGAGTATTTGATAAGCTGAGTCAAAGGACTGATAGCTAAAGGACTGATAAAGGAGAATATTTGTAGCTCAGGTTTGAAATGATGGATCCTTCGTTCTCTCTGAGATTGATTGTCGTCTTTCAGACATTTCATTACCCAAACTAGGTAACATCATCAGAGCTAGTAGGGAGTGGTGTTTGCTCTCAGTTTCTAGTAGATTGCAGGGTGGTCTTGCAGGTTTTTTGTTTGGGCTATTTACCTTGGAGAAGTAGACAATATCCCAAACTGCCAAACAAGCTAACAGAAACAGCTAAATGCAATTTAGAAAATGGTCCATGCTACAAAAGTTAATATTTTTTCTCATTTTATCCAGAATATAGGGAGTGGGTCATCTCATTCTACCTTCAAGCAAAGACTTGTGACTCCGCATAAAATGGCCCAATACTAAAACTGATGAAGAATGGGTGTAGATTCCACTGCTACCATATTAAAGAAGTATGCAACTTCCTATTTTTGCCCCTATGTTACCAATTCTGTTGCTAGAACTTGAACCCACTTTCTGCATCAGGAGGTGTCAGAAAAGTCAAGACTGCATTCCTCACCATGCAATCAAAACCTTTTTCTAGATAAAGGAGGACGGCTTTCATCATGCAGTCATGAACATCATCTTGACTTTTTTGATCCCCCAGCCCAGCAAAGGTGCCCCTACATGATTGGGTGCCTGTTTTCTTCCAATTGCAATCAGATGGCAGCTAAAATGCCCATGCCTCCTTTATTTGTGTACTTTTAAATAGCTCATTCGGGTTA
Source organism: Grayia smithii (assembly GCA_032468115.1). NCBI lineage: Eukaryota > Metazoa > Chordata > Lepidosauria > Squamata > Grayiidae > Grayia > Grayia smithii. Next base: position 155,380 of record JANHFM010003327.1, on the reverse strand, counting down.
AGCTTTTAAACAGTGTTTCTTGCCCTTCCACAGACAGTCCTTGACTTATGATTAGGCAAGGCAACTAATTACTGGTAAGTGAATCGTATCCAATTTTGTGATCTTTTTTGCCATGGTTATTAAGCATTTTTGCTTATTATTGCTGCTCTTTTAAGCCTCATGGGAGGGGCCAATCATCTCCTGGTCTTACTCCCGAGTCCTCCCTTTTGCTTTAGCTGCTTTTGCCTTCTGGCAGCTCTGTGCATGTGTGCACTAGGAGCTCTGCGCCAGGGCTCCTCCAGTTCTTCTGCCTCTCTTCTGTCCAACTCTGGAGGCTCTGAAGTCCACGCATCACTCCCAGATGGCCCTGGCCCCATCTCTGCCTCTGACACAGAGCTCTCATCTGGGCCTTCCCCAGACTCCAGGACTGGCCCATGTTTCTCCCCAGCCTCCTCACTGTCCTACTCTGCTGCTAGCTCCACAGACTGCTGGCGGACCACAACACCAGCTGGGAAGGTCCCAAATGGTGATCACATGATCCCAGGACACTGCAACCATCAGAAATACATGCCAGTTACCAAGCATCTAAATTTTGATCATGTGACCATGGAGATGCTGCAACAGCAGTAATTGTAAGGACTGGTTATAAGTCTCTGTTGTAATTTCGAGCAGTCAGTAAGTGAATAGTTTTAAATTGAGAATGCCCTGTATATCAACAGCTATGCATATGCCCTTTATGCCCTTTTAGTCTTTCTCCGTTGAAGCCAGCTGGCCTTTTAAAAAAGCAGAATAGAAAAATACTTTGTACGGCTTCTGTTACTCATATATCCTTGTTAATTTTGGAATAATGGTACTGGCCCACATCCCCAGTGCTACAGCATTTGGGCACAGAATAAGTCATAAGGGAGGAACATCATAAATACAAGTCTCCACACACACCCCACAAAACCCAGACAATTATAAACAGCCCCCTCCTTGAATTATCTCAACACAGTGCAGGAAAAAGAATTGTGCTATATAATCCAAGAAATCTTTCATACCAATGACATGCCTTACATCACTCGCCAAAAGGTCGGTCAGCTAGCGTTTGAGTGAGCTATCAATAAAACCTGGGTGGTCTTTGTAAAAATGCAGGCCAAGGTTTTGGGCCTTCTAGGCCCTGATTTCAGTCCTCGGAGAGATGGGCCTGCATAAGCCCTGAAGAACCCGGCCTAAGTCCCACGGTGGAATTTTTCCCAGAAGTGCCTGAGGAGGAAAAAATGCCAAGGCTAGCCATCCATGTGTGGAAACTGGGAGATCACTGAAGTGTGCAAAATACATTTTGCTTCCAGCATGCAGTCGGAGAAGCAGAGGGAGGGACCCAGGTCAATGGAATTCTTTTTAAGACTCATGCCACAGGGATAGGGAGGAACACATTGGCATGCAGGATTTTTTTAGGGGGGAAAATTGTCAAGTCTTCATAGTGCTTTGGATGCTCATCTGCTGTGGCTTACTTAGTTAAGACAATGCATATTCAGAATACTCAGTTTAGACTGAGAGAACCCCATGGGGACAATTGGAAGACCATCTGGGTTCAGTTCCAAGTGGGGATAAAGACACTGGAAACATGGTGGCTGATTGGAAAGAATGTTTTTAATGGTGGTTTTTAATGGTGGTTTGAGGTTCTGGGCAAAAAAGGACATGGTTGAAAGAGAGAGAGAGATTTATATCCTCTGATGGGCTTTGAATTTGAGCTTGTATTCTGATTGGTTGTCAGACTCCCATGGGGCCATGCAGGGGTAACTTTGTAGGTTGTCTTTTTAGTCCCAGGCTTGGTTGAGCCTTGCTGGATGATGCAATCACCCCAGGTACCATGTGTTGACTTCTGTTGCTAGATGGGTAGAGGGCTAATCCTATCACGTCCTGAGGGACATGTCTTAATTCCATCACCCTGGAGCTGAAGGGCAGGGGCAGGGAGCTGCAGAGAGCTGCTTTGTCTTTAAAACATGTTTCTCCTTTCTCATCCAGGGTGGTATAATATTCTGCCTTTTTAATATTTCCTAGAATATTTCATTTTTCTAGAAGAGGAGTGGGTGCTATCTTCCTACAGGGACCTTATATACTACATGGTAAGCAACCTATTAATTTAATTCTGTATAAATGTATTTTAAATCAAGTGTAATCTTTGCCCTCATCCTGATTTTTAACTGCTATATTGCTTCTCTTAGTAGCCAGTTACGACACCAAGCCTGGAAAAGTTTATGCACCTCCTATATGAGTCTAGAGAAAACTAAACTAAACCAGTTGGTTCAGTTAACTCAGCAGAAGGCAGCTTGGCATTTTCATGTAGGTCCCCCTTGGCAAAGCAACATGACCAACCAACCAACAGAGCACTATGAAATAATTAGTGACACTTCTGAGCCGTGTCTGATCTGAATCCAAGGCTAGGATAGGATCCAAGGTGTAGGATAGACTTTTTAAAACTGGGGAGAGAGTATTGACCCAGCCTACACTATCATATTCTGATGTTTTTTTTTCCATTCTGAGTGTCAGTATCGTACTGCCAGTCTCCAGTTCTCCATTCATCATTGATGTGAGTGCTGGCATTCACAATTTTCGCCAACAATGATACGGACAAGTGCCCACGGGTATGCACTTCCAAAATTCACCAGACAGAAAAGAGGCAATTTAGAAAGATTTATTTTGACCATTATAAAATTTGCTCCTTGTTTTCATTTTTGCTCCTCATTTTCAAATTATTATAAGTGGTTGGCCGTATAGTATTATCCCATGATAATATGATATTTAAGACACTTAAGAATATAATGTCCTGCCTAACTTTATATCTGTTCCAACTTATACAGACACATATTAAAAGGAAAAATTGAGAAGAGAAAGAACAAAATGAAATAATAAATAAAGACAAATGCAGTCACAAGATCTTAAAACATGTTAGGGTCCCAAAAAAATTATTTTTTTTAAAAAAATCACCTGGGTCATGACTTTCTTCACAATTTTTCTCTATGTTCAAGATGTTCAAAAGCATTTCACATTTGTCTGTGCACAAATTTTTCAACACCCACAAATCATTCTGCCTGTAATGTACTTCTGAGAGGTGCAGTACTGAGGCCATAGGAATGTACCCCAATCCCAAGGAATGCTAAGATTGAATAATATTCCTTCTTTCATGCCAGAACTATAGTGATAAACTGATGGATATTGTCTGGACTTTTCATGGGAAAATCATGCTTTATTCTTGCTGCAAGACAACTTTCAATATGGAAACCATTAGGCCAATTGAATTTGGAATTTAGAAATTGGAACGAGAAATAATAAATTGAATAGGCTATTTGACAATGAGATTAATACTTGAAACCCCAAAACAATTTGGAATTGCTTCCCAGTAGTGCTCATATAACTAATGAAAACAGGCTTGAAACATCTCGTATCTATGACATTCTTTTGTTTTTCTAGCTCCAGTCTCATTTTATTGATTCATGAGGAAAGAGACAGGGTTGATTCTGTGCCCAAGCAGTTAACAAACATTGATTTGTTCTTTTGATTATTGATTCTAAAAGATGTATCTGAACCGGATCATCAGGCTGTCAGATCTTTAAAATATAAGCATGGGAGCCATATATTAGGCATGGGAGGTGCCCTTCAAAATGCTATTGCCTACAATTTATTCAGAACACGAGACAGCAAGGAATAAACTAGTATCCTTTAGGTGGGTTGACCAATACTTATTACCATTACATTAAGCTGATTCCAAATTCATTGTTAAATGCTACTTTATGAAGGAAGCATCTCTACATGAGGAGCAATAGTATACATACCAATGTCAATAGGATGACAGAAGTAATATGAGAATGATGCCCCAAGATACACTCAACTTAGAACCATAGTTTAACAACCATCCAGAGTTATGATGGTGCTGAAAAAAGTGATTTACGACCTGTCCTTGCACTTACAACCCTTGCAGCTTTCCCCCAATAATGTGGTGAAAATTCAAGCACTTAGCAACTGACATATATTTTACATTGAATGCAGCATCCCAGGATTATGTGCTCACCTTCGGTGATCTTCTAACAAGCAAAGTCAGTGGGAAAGGCCAGATTCATGTAATTTGCTTAACCACAGCAAAAAAGCTCATAAAATTGGATGCAACTCACTTAACGACCACATACCTTAACAATGGAAGTTCCAATACCAGTTGTGGATATGAGTCAAAGCAGGGGTGCTATTCAACAGGTTCTGACAAGTTCTGGACAGTAGCGGAAGTAGTAGTAGTTCAGTAGCGGAAATTTTGAATAGTTCAGAGAACTGGCAAATACCACCCCTGGGTGGCCCCAGAGTGGGGTGGGAATGGAGATTTTGCAATATCCTTCCCCCAGGAGTGGGGAGAGAATGGGGATTTTGCA
>JANHFM010003327.1:123806-136085 GCA_032468115.1 Grayia smithii | reverse complement strand
AATGCGAATTTAAAATCAGGCAAAATTTAAAATTTATAAAAATCAATTAATTAAAATGCTAATATTGACAAAAAAAATGAGTTTGATCCTAGGTAACAGCAGATATTATTCTCTCTGGGTACAAAGAGAAAATATCTGCTGCGAACTCTGCATAGGTGTCAGTAAGGACATCCGGAAAATAAATGCTCAGCTCCATTCAGTTCACCCCAATGCAAAGATTACAGGGTTGTTTTTTTAAAAAATACGTGCTGGTAAAAAAATGTAAATAAATTGGATAGAATCAAAGAGATGAAACAAACTTAAATTTCCAAGAAAAAAAGGAAAACTTTGGCAGGAAATAAAAATGAATTAATACAAATAATCACAGGTAAGTTGGTGAGGAAAGAAACAGAGACTTAATGAAAGAAAACTAAGGAAATTAGCAAGAAACATAACAACATAAAACATGTTCATAGGGAGGCAGGAATCTGATATTCAACTGGATGACCAGCCATTGGGTATATGTTGCTTCATAAGAACAGCCCAATCAAATAGGCATAGTCTTACTGTCGAGCATGAGCCACGCTCGCCAACAGAGCGGGCACCGGAGGGAGGACGTCCAGCCGAACAAGGACAATGAAAGACTCATCCTGGGTGTTGGTGGTGGGGTTAGGGACACAGTTAACGCATAGCACAGGGGGTACTGGGAAACATGGTGGGATGGATGGGAGGGACAGCGCGAGGGAATCACTCTGGCGTGCCAAACTCCAGCTGATGGGCAGCATGCCAAATTCAAAAATGCGGAAACTGCTTACAGTCATAAAAGGCGCTGAGAGGCGAAGGCTCTCAGCGCTGACTTCACAACCACTTGAGTTCTGGCTGCATTGCCTGTACATGCCGAAGGACCAAAATAAAGCACTTTGGACTTGGATTCCTGGCTTCTTTGCTGTTTATTGCCAACCCGTGCTACGAAGCCTTGTGGTGACAGGGTAGCTGAGAGAAAGTCAGTGCTAAGCAGTTCCAGCAAACAGTCTCGGGGAGCGGCTCCAGTGATGGTGGAGGGGATGTCTACAGAGCCAACCGGCACAGAAGGTACAGCATCGGACGTGGGAGAAGAGGAGAAAGAGCTGGCACCACCAGCGCTGGCTGGGGGGGGGGTGCCAGAGGAGGAGATTCAGCCCGCAGTGTGCCCGAAGAAAAGAGAAGCCACCTTGGGCTCGCAGGCCCCAGGCCTGAGCATTACTGTGTGGCCAGCCCCTGGCAGTTGGTGGCACAGCTCCGCCCTGGGGGGGCCATATGGGAGCCAGAGAGTCAGAGCCAGTGCAGCAGGCAGGCAGGCCACCACACGCAGGGGTGGAGGGAGAGAAAGTGGACAGAGGGAGAAGGGGGTGAGTGGAGCTATTCCACAGGCCCAGGCTCCACCAACATGGACATCCTAAGAGACCAATTCGGGGAGGCCAGCTTCAGGGATGGGCCCTCCTGGCACACCTGGGCCCCAAGTCAGGAAGCCCCTAGAGTGAGCAAGGGGGACATGAGGGTAAGTTCTCTCTTGGTAGTCCTAGAGCATGAGATGGAGCTGGTCTGGGATGCCCCTGGTTGTCCAGACAGGAGTCCCTTATGGGAGTAACCCATGGGGGAGAGCCCGTGGGGAGAGAGGGGTTTGGAGAGTCAAGGAGGCGACAGACAGACTCACCACCACCAAGGAGAGATGACAGAGGGAGAGGGTTGGAAAGACCCATAGACCCGCCACCCCTCTTGGCTGGGCATTGGGCCCCACAATGGCCATGGGGGCCTCCGCCTATCCAGGTCTCTTTTGATGGTAGCCCTGGAAAGGTAGCGTTATTCCTGAGTCAGGTCATAAGCCATCTCGACCTGTATGACCGTTGGTACCCTTCCCAATGGGCCATGGTAGCCGCAGTCATGGCTGTCCTGACCGGAGAGGTAGTAGATTGGGCAGCCGATTTACATACCGACTGGGCAAGAGAATTGACTAATGTCGGGTTTTTCCTAGAGGCGCTCAGGGTGCGCTTCAAAGATGATATCCGGACACACCACACATCACACACCACAAAAAGCTCAAAAACCAACTTTCACACTTTACACACACAAAATGCCATATACAGCTTTGTGAGATTGTGTGTGTTTGTGTAGTTAGAGTGAAACACTACAGAAACACACCAAATCTCAGAAAGCTGCACAATTTTATTTTATTATTTTATTTTATTTATATTTTTAGATAAAAGCAGCTAAATTAAAGCTAAATAAAAAAACTAAAAAACCCAATTAACTATTTTTTTAAAGCTCCCACCCTCCAAAAAAACCCAGTTACTTAGCCCAGGGGTCTCCAGATAGCAGAGGAAGAACTTATGGCTTTACGATAGCAGAGACAACTGGCTAAGGAATTATGGGTACGGGTATGGGGTCCAGAGACAGCAGGAGAGAGAGTGGGGGGGTCTAGAGAAAGCACAAGGGACCGAAGCCGCCAAACGGAGTGATCCAGGCTAGCCTCCCAGAGGATGTCGTGCTCCATGCCAGCGGAGATGTCCAGTGTCACAACCACCTTACCCAAGATGGCACGGTATTCACGACCTGGGGACCAGCGACGAGGGCGACAAAGAGGATCCCATGGTGAGTGGTCCCATAAAGCCCTTCATAATACTGGTCCGCATAGGCAATGCCCAAACCCAGACGGCTCTAATCAATACTGGTTGCAACCAATGCCTGATTTGTCAAGACCTAGTAAACAGGTTAGGCATTAAAGTAATATGACTGAAAACCCCTATGGTCTTTGAACAGATGGATGGCTCCAAGCTCGGTGGGCGGCCTGCCACCTGGGTAATGGAACCTATGAGATTGGAGATAAACGGGCATCTCGAAAGCATATGATTCATCATAATCGAATATATGGTGGAACCGATAATCCTGGGTTTGGCATGGTCGGACCATTGGAAGCCAATAATCTGGTGGGAGGAAGGTTATAGGCAGATGTGGCTGCCTTTGGGGCCGGAGCCATCACTGGAGGCCCTGGCAGCCGAAAACCACCCACAGCCAGTGAAGGCAGCATAATAGCCAGCGGCCCCACCAGAGCTGTCAGGAGTCCCCGAGGTGTATCACGACCTATCTGCAGTGTTTAGTGAGGTCGAATGCGAAAGCCTACCGCCACACCAGCCTACCGATTGTGCTATCGAGCTGGTGCCTGCTGCTAAATTCCCCAAGCCCCGAATGTACTCAATGACCAGGAAGGAGTTGGAGGAAATGTGTCGATACATAGACAAAAATCTAGCAAGGGGGTTCATACAGCCCAGCCGATCACGGATAGCGGCTCCCGTACTCTTCTGTGAAAAGAAAGATGGGGGCTTGCATCTGTGTGTGGATTTTTGAGGCTTAAATGGAGTATGTGTGGGGCACCTGTATCTGTTGGCACTCATCAAGGATCTGATGGCAACACTATCAACCGGGCGGATTTTCACAAAGCTTGACCTAAGAGAAGCATACTATAGGGTTTGAGTGAAGAAGGGAGATGAATGGAAGACAACCTTTAACTGCCCATTGGGCAGCTATCAATTTAGGGTGATGCCCTTTGGGTTACAGGGCCCCCCCCCGCGGTCTTCATGCAATTCATCAATGAGGTTTTGCATAAGTTCTTGTACAGGGGGGTTCTCGTCTATTTGGAAGATATTTTGATTTACACCAACATGATGGAGGAACACATCCAACTAGTACAGGAGGTGTTGAGCACGTTACTGGAGGCCAAATTGTACATGAAGCTTTCGAAATGTGAGTTTCACCATACGGAGCTCGATTACTTGGGATATAGAATATCCTATGCTGTGCTCAGCATGGATCCCAAAAAGGTGGAAGTGGTAGTGAAGTGGCAAGTCCCAGAAACCAGGAAACAACTACAGAGCTTTCTGGGATTTGCCAATTTCTACCGTCAGTTCATCCCCTCCTTTGCAATGATAGCCTTACCCTTGACTGATCTCCTCTGGACGAAAATAGGGGACACACCCAAACCATGCCCCAAGCAACAGTTAACATGGTCACCAAGATGTCAGACTGCATTTATTTATTTTTATTTATTTATAATCATATTTATATGCTGCCCATCTCCCAGAGGACTCTGGGCGGCTCACAGTCATAACAAATAAAAACATTTACATAAGACATTATTATAAATACGATAATAAATATAATAGACTAAAATGCGAATTTAAAATCAAGCAAAATTTAAAATTTAAAATTTATAAAAATCAATTAATTAAAATGCTAATATTGACAAAAAAAATGTAAATGTAAAAATAAAGAAAAAAACATTTAAAAAAAAAGTTGGAAGATGGAAGTTCATATACAGTATGTAACATTCACATGATTACTTCCTATATATTTAATAATTTTGTCTTTCTACCATAGACATTGATGGGCCCTCAAGATGTATATCTGCCTAATAGGAGTTTTTAAAACTAAGGTGGATGTAGAGGTGAATCTTGGAAGATCTACAAAGCAAGAAGCACACAGGATGATCTTCATTTGAGAGGTCCTTAGATATAACGATGTTGACCTACAAATGAAATATGCATCTAACACAGGGGTGAAATCCAACAGGTTCTGACAGGTTCTGGAGAATCGGTAGCAGAAAATTTGAGTAGTTCGGAGAACTGGCAAATACCGCCTCTGGCTGGCCCCAGTCAGTGGTGGGAATGGAGATTTTGCAATATCCTTCCCCCCAAGAGTGGGGTGGGAATGGAGATTTTGCAGTATCCTTCCCCTGCCATACCTACAAAGCCATGCCCACCAAGCCATGCCCACTAAGCCACGCCCACAGAACCGGTAGTAAAAAAAAATGGATTTCACCACTGATCTAACAACATAACAAGTAAGCCAAGGAGTATTAATTCATATAATTTGTACAGCAGCTCATCATAAACAAGCAACTCTGGGGCCTTACAAGATTAAAATAAACAACCAACTCACCCTGGCCAACCAGGGATGAAATCCAGCAGGTTCTGACAGGTTCTAAAGAACCGGTAGCGGAAATTTTGAGTAGTGTGGAGAACTGGCAAATACCACCTCTGGCTGGCCCCAGAGTGGGGTGGGAATGGAGATTTTGCAGTATCCTTCCCCTGCACTCCCACTAAGCTACACCCATCAAGCCACACTACGCCCACCAAGCCACACCCACAGAACCGGTAGCAAAAAAAATTGGATATCATCACTGTGGCCAACCTGCATGGCCAACTCACCATGGGATAACTAGACATGGCCAACTCGCCACAGGACAACTCCCACGAAACAAAAGTTACACTAATATTGAAGAAATGGTGGAACAGAATCATTAATGAAAGGAATCAAAAGGAGGAACAAAATGAAATGTGAATGACAAAAATTAAAATATTTTTAAAATTATTTTAAATAATTAATTTGAATTGTTGAATTGTCCTGCAGTGAGTTACCCTGTGGTGAGTTGGCCATGGCAACTTGTCCCCTAGCAAGTTGATTGAGGCAAGTTGGCCATGGTGAATTGACCGTGGTGAATTGGCCATGATGTGTTGGCTGTTTGTAGTTGGCTGCAGTAAGTTGTCCCAGTCTCCATCAAGCTGCCTTTAGTGCCCAAGGAAACAATTGACCTATCACCAATAACAGCAGAGCTCATCTGTCCCCTGACCTAAACACCTTGGTTACTGATGAAGAAGGACACCAAGGGTCATTCTGGGATAGTTCAAGTTACTGTTTCAGTTTGAATGTGTTTCTTGAGTGATCCAGAAGAAGAATTACAAGGCTTAGAAATGCATGATGGCTGTAAAATAGGTTCAGTGAATTTTTCTCCATCACCATCATCTCCACACTCTGGCAAAATGTTACTTAAGTGCAGCTTGGAAACTATCTTTGATTTTTCTGATTTTAATTTCTCTTCACCTTCTTGTCACACCATTTGGTCTTCAGGCACATACTTGCTTTCTCAGTATAGATAGTTGAAAATAATCCGGGGATTGTTCAAGAATAGTAGCACATTCTGTGCCATGCAATCTCTCTCAAGATATGCACACTTGGCTGCCATGCTGATTCATCAGTGCCAAGGTCAGCCACATCCATAGAATGGTCTTTCCAATAAAGTATCCAGTCCATATGATTGATGATGCCATTGCTGTGGGATTGTTGCCTGATTACAATAAAAATGATATGCCATGATGGTTTTGTCTTAAATCTATGCCTAACCAAAATCAGGGATTTGACAAATGAATAGCCAGATAGTGTTTCTCAATGAATCCTATAGAAAATAGATTGTTATGCTAGGTGTTAGGTCCCCAGCATTTCTTTTTTCTTCATCGAGGAAAAAAAATCCAACTCACGTTCAAAGTTCAACCCCCTTTATTCAACAAGCAGGCTGGCACTTCCTAAGTAATTCCAAAACTAAATCCTCCAGACCTCCCCTTTTCCTTCCGTCTCTTCCTTTCGTGCCGATCACCAATCAGACCCTCTTCCATCCGTTCCATCAGACCCTCTTCCACATCCGTGCCACGTAGTAAGTCCATCCGTTGATTATATAACCTTATTATGACTATCACACAAACCACTCCCTCCCCCCTAAGAACTGGCAGCTTGGAATGCAACTAATATGGTTTCCAAGCCTGACAAATATAATATAATATAATTAATATAATATAATATAATATAATATAATATAATAGGCATTCAGATCTGAGGAGTAGGAAGAGAAATAGTTGAGAAATTTGAGCATCTAAATTACATACCCAACAAACATAGAGGTTGGCCCCATATTTCTTCAACATTGTGACATAAAGTGCATTGTACAATTCCCTTTTAGATTGTGATAATTATTTTTAAATTTGTAACAATAATGTAAATTGTCATAATGAAATTTGAGGCAAATCAATACCTTTTCTCTTTTGAAAAAGTGATCACCTAATCACTACAACGTTCATTGAGTCAAGGATACTGGCTTGTCCTACAACCTTCTAGAATTTATGCCTCCCAAGGTTTATCAGCAGTACAGTAATAATATTGAAAACCAAACCAAAACCACATGTGACATTACATTTGCAGTTAATTAAGTCTGTGGTTTATTTCTGCATAAACCACATTTGTAACTTATTGGAAAACAACATAGTTTATTTGAAAATATGCATTAGATCACAAACAAGTGACTATAGTACTACCAAAGTACAGGAATTTAGGGCTGTATTGGAACAGGCTTTACTCATAAGCATTCAAAAAGTGAAACTTCTATAGATCTGCATTAAGAAGGAGTTGAAACACAATTAGAAATAAAGCATAAAACCATCACTCTGTATGTTCTGTAACAGCAGCGTTCTCAACAAGCAAGGCAGAAGAAAGAACAGATATCTTCTTGCAAAAAGAAGATACCAAGTGTAGAGATAATCCTCAATTTGTGACTGTAAAAGAGCCCAGAATTTCCACTGTAAGTTAGGATAGTAGTAAGCCAAGGCATCCATATGCCCCCCTTCTTTGCCATCCAATCCACATTTGGCGGAGTGACTCTCAACGTAAGATTCCCCTGTGCAGAGAAGGGAAGTGAGACAACAGTGACAGTCCTGGTCCCCTTCTATGCAAGCGGTGATGATATAACCACTAAAGCAGGGGTGTCAAACTCAAGGTCCAGGGGGTTGGATCCAGGCCATGGGGTGCTTAGATCTGGCCTGTGGGGCCACACTGATAACAGTGAAGGACCAGCCTGCAGTGCCTCTGCCAGCAAAAATGGAGCTCACGGGGGCTGCGGGCGGATCTCCCGAGCTCCGTTTTGTCTGGCAGATGGTTGTAGGAGGCTGTTGCAGGCAAAAATGGAGCTCAGGAGCCCATTTTCACTGGCAGAGGGCTTAGGCCACCACAAGTGCCCCCGACACGAATGATGTTGAGCTGGCCATGCCCACCCTGGCCACACCTACCCCAAGGTCCCCCGAGATCAAACACAACCCCGATGCAGCCCTCAGTGAAATTGAGTTTGACAGCCCTGCACTAAACATTCTTAGCAAGCTGGTTTTGTGTCTTTTATTTCTGTATGATAGTGGTTTATACAGCTATGAATTGCCCTCAGCCTTTTCTCAGCAGGTGTTTTCAGGTAAATGGGCTACAAATGCCCATGATTTCAACCTGATTTTGGTGAGGATGGAGACAGTTTTATAAGCCATTCATAGTTTCTGTTCATCTATTCCTTTTTCCACTCCCTATCCCTCCTCCCAATATTTAAGATGATTCCTCCCAACCCTATAATAGCTGGGAAGAAAAAAAATCTTTACCCATATTTATTAGAACAGGCCAGGATAAACAGCTTGAAATTGTTAACTTCACTGTTAGAATACTGCAATTGACATTTAAATAGGAGTCATTCTATGGCCTCCGTAATGGCCTCAGTACCTTTCCAAATTTTGCAGACACCCTTTTCATTTTCTCAATTTGGACCTGGAAGTGTTGCATGAAATATGTACATTAACCTTGGCTTCCCCAGCCTGGGAATCCAAGGGGATCTTCTGTCTCTGATTAGGCAGAAGTACATCTGGAAGTTCAGTTTACACTATGCAACCTACCCTCAGCTGTAATATCTTACTTTCTCATCTGGACCGTATAGTGTTAGTGTCAACAACAGCAATAAACAAAACAAATGCAGTGAACATAAACATTTCAGAAACCCTAAGTACAACCATCATTCAGAGCTTTGCCCAAAAAATGACTAACATTTTCAGCATTCTAGCCCCCCAGATTACTAAATAAAGGCTTCCAGAAAAAAAAATAATAAAGACAATGTCCAAAAAAGTGAATAATGAACACTGTGAAGAATAATTACATGGACTACAAAGCAGCAAGCCTCTTCAAAAATTGATTAAACATGGAGAGGAGCGTTTGGACAATGACTTTCCTGGATAGCAACAAAGCTCCTCCGGTTTTCTTAATGGGGAGAAGGAACTGCTGTGGCCATCCAAAGCACGTCTTATTTATCAGCACTGATATTGTTCTATTTACCTTACACTTAAGATTCTTGCTAGTTGGCAGCAGAAGGCAAAGCAGCTACAAGAAATGCACTCCAGATCTTCTATTTCTGTGTCAGCATTTCTCAAACTTAGCAACTTTAGCATGTGTGGATTTCAACTTCCATAATTCCCCATCCGGCATGCTGGGTGGAGAAATCTGGCAGATGCTGGCTGGGGAATTCTGGGAGTTGAAGTCCACCCATCTTAAAGTCACCAAGGTTGAGAAACATTGGCATGGGGGGAGGGAGACTCAGGAATGTAGTGCCTCAGCCAGCTAGCTATAACATCTACCAGCCTGCATGGGAATCAAGGTCATGTCAACGGACACCTGCTGAAGTTGAGATGGAACATACATTGGACTGATTGGTCCATTCAACCTTGAGCAACAAAAGGAGGTGGCGTGGTCTCATTCTTTCAACTATCCCCAAGTGCGGGAACAATTTAGAGCTAGTTTCACCTTTCTAAGTTCCAATATGATGTACTCAATAAAGGATCTCTTGAACCCAAACAAAGCACGAGAGTCCTGATTTCCTTGAGTTCATTACTCGGAACAATGATCAAAGTGACTAAGTATGAAGATCACTTGTCTTTGCAGAGAAGGAATAGATATGGATTTTTCCAACAGTCACCACTGAGAAAACAATGCTATTAATATTAATTTCCGCCAAGGAGAGACAAGAATTGTTTTATTATGTTCCTCTGGATAATATCAAACTTCGCCCAAGGCTTGACACACAAACCCGCAGGGAAGAGCACACGAACCTGCGAGAAAGCGCGCATGAACCTGGGGAAATCAGGAATGGCCAAAATGGCTGAAGAGAAGCATGCAGAGGCTCCCATGAGCACGGGTGATGGTGACGGTGGCGATGGTGATGGTGGCAAGAAGTGGGATGGTAGGCAGACAGGCACACAGTGACAACAAAAGCCATGCTTGTGGTTGAGCTTCCTGGCACCAGCAGATGACGTCAGGGCAGTCGGCGCACAGGAACCAAGCCACTAAACAGCTGAGAGGAGCCTAATGCAACCACCAGATGCCTGGTTGCTGGGGGCGGGGGGTGGCATGGATTGTTAAAAGGCGCTGAGAGGCAGAAGTTCTCAGTGCCAACTTTACACTGTTGTAACTCAACATTGACTAAAAGCCAACTTGTAGCAACAATAAACTTACATCTAACCAGCAAGACAGTGTCTTTGGAGTTTTTTCACCTGGGTTTCCACATAGGCCCAGTTTAGCAAGCCGAGAGATAACCCTTCTGGAAATGAAGAAAATTGTTAATGTCCCTCCCTACATGCCATTCTGCTAGTGTCAGAACCTGAACTTTAAAAAAAAGGATTTGTTTTAAATTTTTATCAAGTTTTGAGAAAGTTTGAAAGTAAAAATTAAAGCCAAAATTGCAGATTCTGACTTTACCCTTCTTCTTCCTGCTTCTTCCTCCTTGTATAAAAATTGGATGACTCCTTTTCTGTGCCAATGACAAAAAAAAAATTAGTTATTAAAAAGGTTTTCCATTGCTAATTCAGGGCAGTATGTCCTGCCTTAAATGTATTTACCTTGAGTTGGGTTCAGAATTAAATGGAAAACCAGTGCAGCAGATCAAAGTTTGGTGTTATAAGGTCTGTAAAATGCATGCCAGAGAATAATCTGGCAACCATGTTTTGTATGAGTTGTAGTTATTAAACAATTTTCAAGGGAAACCCCGTGAATACCATGTTGAAATAATCAAAGTGAGATATGATTCAGGGATGGATCTGTATGGACAGATCATCCTTCTACAGGAAGAGATACATCCAGGCAATGTTTCAGGATTTTCGTTGCCATTTTGGCATCACTTGAAAAGAGCAATGTATCATCAGGACAAAAATAATGCTCAACCTAAGAATTCCAAACAATCTCCTTTAACAGCTTCCTGTAGATTTTGAAAAGTATGGAAGAAACAAAATAGGCTGAAGGGCTAAGCGTTAAAGTCTGTAGCAACTTTTTCGGGGAACATTCCACCTTAGATGGTTGAAACTTGCCACCAGGTAGTGTCTCCAAATATTATTTCTGCCAAACACGTCAGGGAGAGTACCAGACAGCGGTGGTATTTAGCTGGTTCTGTCCGGATCACACGAACTGGTAGCAGTGACTGCGAGAGGCTCCACCCACCTGCTCGGAAATAAGGTGCAACTACTGTGCATGCACAGAAGGTCATATGCCTGTAAAGAGGTGGTGGGTGCACTCACATTTGTGAACCAGTAGTGAAGGTAAGTGAATCCTACCTCTGGTACCAGAACTCAAGTAATCCATAAGGATGTGCAAATTATAAGTACACTGGTGAGTAGAACCACTTTCTCTGCAATGTGCTAAAGCAGTTGTAAATCTAAAAGTGTACAGAAAACAAGGAAAGTCTTTGAAACAGTAGCTCCAGGCCTTTTGTAGTAGACGTTTGCTTTAGTATTTTGAGGAAGGATACCTATGTGTCACCTATGACACTCTGCCAACCCCACTGAGAAGATAGCCCTGTTTCTTAAGAATGTGGCCTTCCTAAACAGTCATGTTTAACCAAAATAAGTGGATTTGTTTCTTTTATGTTTTAAAAAATTAAACAGGAAATCGAAATCTTGGAAGCAACCAGCCTAAAAGTTTAAGTTGTCCACAGCAGGGTCCTCAACCCCCGGGCCATGGCCCACTATTGAGCTGTTTAAAACCAGGCTGTCTGAAGCGACGGGAGCGCATACACATGTGCATTCCCCCATGGGTTACCATCGGGCAAGCATGAACTCTATTCTTCACCCACAAGATTAGTTATCAATTCAATTAACATTTTGGGGTTAACAATTAACAATCAATTAACAGCCTGGGGTTTCATGCAGACACATATATAGTACAGGTAGTCCTTGGCTTATGACCACAAAATTTATGTTGTTAAATGAGAATTTGTCAAGACAGTTTTGCCCCATTTTATGACATTTCTTGCCACAGTTCATTGTGACATTTCACTGCAGCTGTTCAGTTAGTAACAGGGTTGTTAAGTGAATCTGGCTTCCCTGTTGACCTTGTTTGTCAGAAGCTTGCAAAAGGGAATCACATGACCTTGGGTCACAACAACAGTCATAAATATGAATCAGTTGGCAAGGATCTCAATTTTGATCACGTGATCATGGAGATGCTCAAAGGTCATAACTGTAAAAAATGGTCATAAGTCACTTTTTCAGGGCATGGTAACTTTGAACAGTCACTAAATCAGTGTTTCTCAACCTTGGCCACTGGACCCAGAATTCCCCAGCCAGCAGAGCTGGCTGGGGAATTCTAGGAGTTGAA
>JANHFM010003327.1:23703-40650 GCA_032468115.1 Grayia smithii | reverse complement strand
AGAATTCTGGGAGTTGAAGTCCACACATCTTCCAGTGGCCAAGGTTGAGAAACACTGCTGTATATAAACAGAGCAAACCCTTCTCCCTTCTAGCACTGATATTACCTAGTTGTATAATGAAACAAAGAAAACAACCAAGCTCAGAGGACCCCACTATGCACCCAAGTTTATGTTCCACTTATGACTTTGAAGCCCAGACTGAGGGGATTCATCCATCAGATTGTTAGCTTTTGGAGATTATAAGCAATGGACCACTTGAGGCCCACTCAGTAAGCAAGTAAGATGCAAGAGAGAACATGAAATTGAGGTATACCCAACAGAGTACCCAGCCCTAGGACATATTGAGACCAAAGACATCAACACCTGTCACTGACCATGTCCTTGCTTCTTGTTCTGTCTCTTGAACTCATACTGGCCGACTAACCTACTTGGATTTTGATTCCTGAACCGTTGTGGATTAACCCTCTTAACCTATGCTTAAATTTAACTTTGGACTGACTCCAGAAAGACTTCTGCACAGCTGGCCTTTATGTCTGACTGCTTGCTACTTGCCAATAAGCCAGTTCCAATCAAGCTGGCATATATACGCTCAGTCTGGAACAGGACATCATTGTTGTATGCTAAGATTCAAACTTGGTTGTTATTTTTCAGTTGAAACACCAACTGATGAAAATAAATATTAGTGAGAATATACAGTATATTATACAGAGCTTTCCTATCTCTCTGTTAGCTTTCATGTACTGTACGGTAGTTCCTACATTCGCCTGAAAGTTATTCAGCTGAGACTTCAAGGAAAAATAATATTTTTAGAGGAACATACTGCATCCGTTTACAAAGCACCTATTATATGAAGTGAGATAGTAGGAAGTGAGAGAAGTAGAAGGAAAAGAGTGTGTGTGTGTGAGAGTGTGTGTAATTTTTGACTGAGTTTATTAACACATCAAAGATGGAATTTGCTATGAAGGAGAACTCTGTGATAAATGGTGAGGTTAGGAAATATTTTAATAAATTCAGGCAGGCTTTACCTCTATCCTGGCGTCCTTCTGAATCAGAAAAATCTGGCACAAGTACTAATACAACACAACTGTGATCCATTCAGAACATGTTATGGCTGTGGAGAAGATTTGCCAAAAAAGCAGTGCCTTGCCATCAAGTGACCTGTCAGTGTGAAAGACACCCTCTTCCTTACCAGCACACAGATATTATGATCTGATGACAACTGTGTGTCCATGCTGGCATTTTATCTGTCAAAGATATGTAAATATGCCATTACATCTGGATGCAAATTGGGCCAGAGACCTGAGGCTCCATGGGCCTACAGGAAGGAGAGGGTGAACAGCTGCACTCAATAAACACCATGATGAAAGACCCAACTTACCACAAACAGAAAGTACAGATTTCTTTCATTAAAGCCCTCTAGGTAATGGTTGTGGCAAACGCTTGCCAAAACAGGCTTTAAGATCTAATGCAGTTACATCAAAAAGTTCCAGTCTCCCCTGCACACAAAGCTCTGATATACAAAAGCTGAGGCTTTTATGCTTTCTGTCACTGAGTAAAAATAAAATCAAAGAGAAAAAACTAGCCCACACAGGAGCCAAGAAGAAAAAAAGGTTTTTTAAAAAAAAAGATTAAGGGAGGGGCAAGGAAAAGGGCAGTCAAACTCTGTTTAGCTGGTGGGTTAATTCCTGCTATAAGAAGCAAAGTGATGGTTTCTTAGATCCAACCACAAGTATGTTCACACTAGAATGTAACTGATAGAATTATCCTCAAGTAAGTCACACAATAGCAGCATTCATATTTTCGGTAGTAGAAAACTCAATTCTAGTGTTGAAAGACCTAAGACCAGTTCAAAGACGCAACGTGTTAAATAGGAAATAGGAACAGATCTGACATTTCAAGTCAGTAGTCCTGTTCACATGAAAGGGAGAAATATGTCCTTAGATGCTCCCATTCGAATGGGGTACATAACAAACTTCCCCCAACCTGGTGTTCTCCAGATGTGCTGAGTGGGAGGTAAGAAGAACCACGTTGGAGAAAAGTAGTTTAAAAGACCCAATCTTGGCTTTAAAGTGGGTGAAGGGAAGGTGAAGTACAAGAGGCAAAGAAACTCTGTTCTGAATGAAGCGTAAAACTGATCCACAAAACAACTGTTCACAGTTAATTAGAGCCTATTGCTGCTACTCTTTTTCAGGCAAGGATAGCAGAGGTGGGTTTCAGCGGGTTCTGACCAGTTCTGGAGAACTGGTAGTGGAAATTTTGAATAGTTCAGAGAACTGGTAAATACCACCTCTGACTGGCCCCGCCCCCATCTATTCTCTGCCTCTCAAGTCCCAGCTGATCGGGAGGAAATGAGGATTTTGCAGTATCCTTCCCCTGGAGTGGGGTGGGAATGATGATTTTACAGTATCCTTACCTTGCACGTCCACCAAGCCATGTCATGCCACACCCACCAAGCCACAGAACCGGTAGTAAAAAAATTTGAATCCTACCACTGAAGGATAGGCAAGGTGTGGCAGCAGAACATACTGAACAAGACTCCTAACAGATCATTTCATATTTCAATTGCGTCTCTCAAATGTATTTATTACCTTATTAATTTACTGAGCATCAATGTGCATTATAAAAAAAATCTGCTTCCTGCTCCATGCTTTTTCAATCCTTAACACCCCAAGGAAATCAAAGAAAATGGAAGGAGATAATGAAAAAATGATTTCTCTTAATTCAGTTTTGTGTTCTTAAGAGTGTGAGGGAGCCTACAGGTAGCCTTACAATCATTCACTTAATGACCACTTGAAGAAGTTACAATGGCCCTGAAAAAAGTGACTCATGACTGTTTTTTACGCTTATGACTGTTACAGCATCCACGTGGCCATGTGATCAAAACTCAGATGGTTGGCAATTGGTTCATATTTATGATGGTTGCAGTGTCCCGGGGTCATGTGATCACCTTTTGTGACCTTCTGACAAGCTAAGTCAATGAGGAAACCAGATTCACTTAACAACCGTTGTTACTAATTTAACAACTGCAGCAATTCACTTAACGACTGTCACAAGAAAGATTGTAAAATGGGGGCAAAACTCACTTAACAACTACGTCACTTGGCAACAGAAATTTTTCTGGCTTAATTGTGATCATATGTCGAGGACTACCTGTATTATAATTTTTGGTCACATTGGTTGCCTTTGACATTTTATGGTAAAAGAGGAGGTTGATAAAGAAAATACATGAATTAATTTATTAATTAATTTTAAAATTAATTAAATTAATTTTAATTTATATGCCACCGGGCGGCTCACAATAAAAACACAATTGCATAATACACTGTAAAAAATTTAAAAACAAGTTTAAAACAATGAAAATAACAAAACACTCATATCTTGTCTGGGGCTGGATCTCACTGGATCACAGCAACAAGATCAACAGCCCCATGCCTGCCGGAAAAGCCAAGTTTTAACAGCTTTGCGGAAGGTCAGTAGGGTGGAGGCAGTCCAGACCTCGGAAGGTAGCTGGTTCCAGAAAGCCGGAACAGTCACAGAGAAGGCCCTTTCCCGTGTGCCCGCCAGCCGACATTGTTTAGCTGATGGAACCCGGAGGAGACCAACCCTGTGGGATCTCACCGGTCACAGGGAGACGCAGGGTAGGAGACGATTTTGGAGATAGTCTGGTCCTGAGCCATGTAGGGCTTTATAAGTAATAACCAACACCTTGAATTGCACCCGGAGACTGATAGGAAACCAGTGCAGCTCACGGAGAATTGGTGAAACATGGGTGTATCTAGGAACACCCACAATAGTTTGAACGGCTGCGTTTTGGACCAATTGAAGTCTCTGAGTGCTCTTCAAGGGTAGCCCCCATGTAGAGCGCGTTGCAATAGTCCAGTCATGAGGTGACAAGGGATTAATTAAAGAAAGTGACTTTTACCAGCTTTTGAGAAGCCTTAACTGACCTTTTTACTGGAAGTAAGACACCTTGAGAGATATCAGTATTTAAAAGATACCAGCAATAGAACAGCTCTCAAATAGATTGTATAAATTTTATTATTCATCAGAAATCAAAAATAAGAAAAAGATAAATTCTGCCAAAACAGTGAACTCTTAAAACAGACAAGTGCATTATAAAAACAACCATCCATGTATCCACTGACCTGACTTTCTTGCCTCCTTCCCTCAGCATCTTCACTAAATCAGCAATTGGATACTGAGCCTTTGCTGCACACAGACCATATCCTGCAGAAATGAGGAAAAGTTCCAAGTTAAATGATGTCTTTGAATTCTCTCCCAGAATTTAAACCCACAACTTTCATGTTCTGACTATAAAGATAGAATATGAAAGACATGATTAATAAATATTCTTAGTTAAGCTCCTGAGTACCCTAATCAGCAGTAGGATTCAAACAATGTAACAACAGGTTCACAACAGCCAACCTGACCATGGGTGAACCAGTTGTTAAATTATCAGCCCCCCCCCCGCCACCCTCCCCCCGCTATCAAAGTGGATCCTGCATTGCGCTGCAATGGAGAAACGGGCAACGAAGCAGCCGGCATGAGGGAAGGAGTAAGAACAGGGAGAAGAAAGAGAGAAAGCGGCCTTCTCCTTCCCTCACGCTGGCCGCACCATTGCTCTTTTCTCCATTGTAGTGCAGCACAGTGCCCAGGATCCACATTGATAGCGGGGAGAGGATTAATTTAACATCTGGTTCACTTGAACTGGTGCAAACCAGCTGAATCCCACCACTGACCCTAATGCATTGGTCCCCAACCTTTCCAGCTCTGCATACCAGCAATGACAGCAGCGAGGGGAAGGGGATGGTTATGCATGTGCACCCGCCACTTGCACAAATGGAGCTTCACACGGTCATTTGTCACTTGCATGGCCTGGTTCCTCATGGGCCACAGCCCGATACCAGTCCCCATGGACCGGGGGTTGGGAATCCCTGTCCTAATGTGCTTTTGTTTACTATTGCAATACAGCATGGTCCAGATCCCATTAATTCAATAGTATTGTCTTGTGAAACCCAGGAAATACATTTGCTCTGTCGCAGTACGTGCCTGCTGAAATGGTATCTCCCCAAGAATCCACATCATTCCCTTCGTGAAAGCTTTCAGGAATCTATTAAAATCCTGGCTATTCACCCAGGTCTGCGGAAAAATTGAAGGTTGAACCCTGCTTAATAGATATGTTTGGTTATATATGGCTTTAGGGGATTTCATGACTTCTTTTTCTCTTTCATCAATTTGTATTTCTAATTGTAAACCACTCAGATTCAGTGGGAGTCAAGTGATCTAAAAAACTCTGTAAATGAAATAAATGTCATGGGCAATTTTCCCATGGTGTACTGGTTTAAGTCTCCCCTCACCCATGGAAGCTCAATGAATGATTTTTGGGGCCACAATCAATCAATTTAACCCATGAAGTTATTTTGGGCAAATAATTTTTACTTTTATATTGTTTACTCTTAGGATATAACTTGAAATATTATATTCAGTCAACCTACCATAAAGTACTTTATTTAGGAAATAGTGCTATGAACACACAACTACACAGAATGCAATTATCAGAAGCAATGCCAAAACTAAGAAGGGAGAAAATCAAGATAAGAACTTTGGGTTATAGAACTCCAAACATATAATTTATACTGTACATTGGAGTCAGACAACATACTGGTTTAACTTATTATTGTGGTTCGTTATTATCGTGGTTCGTTGCAGTCAGCTAGATGTTTGAACTGTATTTGGCATTTTTACCCATCCACTGAGTCTTTCCTGAGAACCTGGGCTAAGCTGTTGTTCTTTGATGTTTGTAAAGTTATCATTGTAGGATAAGTTGTTCCAGTAAAGCTGCTCTCTACATTGTTGACAAATGCAAACAAATGGCTTTTCCTTCTCAAGTCTCCAATGATAAGTTTGCATGGATCTCAATTTGTCCCTTTGGAATCAGGCAGTAAAACTGGGCATCCATTTTATTTACAATCTGGGCTATATCATTAACAAAGCCACACAAAAATATGGCTGAATAGGTGCACTGTTCCCCTTTTCGTTCCTTAGACTAACTCATTTAAACTTTGCTGTGATGCGATTCTCTAATATTGTGGTTTTATTTATTAGATTAGTGTGCTATAGAAGTTTCAGATGGTATATACACCACCCTACCATCCACATTTTCATCACAATAGCACTGGAAGTAAGTTTGGGTTAGAGACAATGAATGGTGAACTTCTACTGCTGAGTGTGGAGTTTAATCTGAGTCTACAGCATGCCAGAGGAGCAGGTAGAATCCTCGCAGAGGCGAGGCCATGATGAATAATCCCAGTCCTCAAACATTACAAAGTGATATAGTTCTCCTTTTGAGGAGAACTGTACATTCTACATTAAAATCCAAAGGAAAGAGTCTTTTGGCGTACCTTCATGTACTCTTTAACAAGAAGAAACTTGGGTTTAAGAAACCCAGGAGTATAAGCTTTTTTTCTATCTCTTAGACTAATTGCCTCTTGTGTAATCCTTATCACCGTGATGGTGAATCTATGGCACATCTGCCCGAAGTGGCATGCAGAGCCATGTCACCTGGCACAAGCAGAATCGCCCATTCCTCTTCTGGGTTTTTGCCGCACATGTGCACACGATGATCAGCTGGACTTTGTTTGTGTGGCAATGCCAGAAACTGGAAGAGCTGGTCTGTGAGCCAGGAATTGGGTTTCCTCAAACTTCAGAATTGGGAGTATCCAGAAAGAAGGTGGACCAATGGGAATTCTCCCTTCTGCAGTGTCATCGGTCTCCGGGCAGAGTCTCCTTTGATTTCACCCACTGGAGTCCCAGAAGACTCTGCCCGGAGACCAATGAGGTTCAAGCAGGGAGAATTCTTATGGGTGCTACCCTTCGTTCTGGCCCCTCCCATCTCAAAAGTCTGAGATAAACACTTCCTCCCCCCACCCATGCAGAACTGCAGATTCCTCCTTTGAGGTGAGGACATGAGCATGTGTGCCGCCAGCTGATCGGTGCATGGACATCCACAGCAGTAACTACAAAACTTGCTGGCCAGCATGCCTGCACATGCCGGAAACCAGAAGTACCTTATCTGGCACACGCATGACCCCTGGGCAGCTCTTCTTCCTGGTCCTGGCTAACGCACACGAGCGTGCGAAGTGCTCCCTTTTCGGCACTCAGTGCCAAAAAGGTTCGCTATCACTACCCTATGATCTTACTTTTACATGCTCTGTTATGAGATGTATGCTCCTGAGAATACTGAAGAGAAAGGAGCAACGGTTTAAAACTCACGCCTATTTTTAACAAACTGCGGGCATAAAGTTACGTTTAATGAAAAAGCCTCTTGCTGGCTTTCAAACGATTTGTACAGTTGGAAATTCTCAGTTTACATTCAACAGTTACAGAATATGGGCAGCCCAATTTCACCTGGAGTGATTATGATGTTATTGGCTTCCTTTATCATATCAACTGCACCGTCCATATTCACTTCTGTATGAGTGCCAGTAATTTCCATTGGCTTCCCACCAGCTGTTGAAGTAGTACCATATCCTCCAAGAATCACATTAGCAAGAGAGCGATTCATAGCCTAAGGGAAAAAGCACAACAGGGTATTTTAAATAAGTGACATTTAAAACCAAACAAAATGGACAGAATTCCACAAAACAATTATTTCAGCAAAGGTTTTTTGTAGTGTCCTCCCTTCATCCCACTCCAAGTTTTGATTTCCCATAATATTCCAACCTCAAGATGATGCAATTATGCAAATACCAAACATAATTCTACCTAAAGGCATTGGAAGATATCAAAGGTCTTTCTTTGGAGAAATATGAAAAAGGAAAAGAAGGCAGAACAGATTAGAACAGATGAAAAAATTAAGAGGGTTATTGAAAAAAAGCATTAAGGTCAATGCAGTTACTGTTTTCATGATATAAAAATAATAAAATATTACTTTTAAAAATATTTGTTTAAAAAGGAGGGGAAGAGAAAGCAGTACCATCATCATGTAGAGGTTATTAAATCTCCACAATCAGTTTTAGTAGGTATTTTGTTTCTGGGAACTCATTTATGTAGATTTATCGACATCTAGTGGCCATCAATTGAAAGAAAAGAAAGAAAACCAAGTTAAAAGGTGAAACGTTTTAGCAACTTGTCTACCTACAATAAATGCCCTGTGTTTATGTGTAATTCAGATACGTTTCCAACATTGTTTTAACCTGTATGTGTCTTCTTATCAAATATGTAATCAGAAAATATTAGCAGGAACCCAGAAAAGTGACTCTTTAAATATCACATGAACACATCCAGTTAAGAAAAAAAGTACAGCAGCTGAGGAATAGCAATATTATAGTAACAATTTCCAAAATTTCTGATATTATAGTTATTTAATCAAGCTGCTGTCCAGTTTATTTTTATGCTCAGGAAACAGAATTGACTCAGATGTTATTAGATAGTCATATGGACATATATGCTATCTAATAACATTTCAATCATCTGTTTTCTAAGGAAATATAGAAATACTAGAGTGTTATGGTGTTGCTTGGAGCCATGTGATCTGATTCACTGCACAGTTTACATAAGGTAAAATCAAACTAGTCAGGGCTACTAAAGAGTTGACAACCTAATAGTTCAGTCATTTTCTGGATTTTTTTTTTCTTTTAATGACCCCGTAATCCCTTGAATCAGGGTGGAGCTGAGTGTTTACTGGCCGGATGCCCTTCCTATCACCAATGCAGAGTTCGCAGCTGATATTTGTGCCCAGAGAGAAAAATATCTGCAGCTCCCAAGGATCAAACAGCCTCCTGATTATGAAGCGAGAGGTCCACCTCTAGGCCACTGCACCACTCCGAGTAGTTTTCTGGATATGCCATCAGGAATAGACCTAATACAGCTTCTTTCTGATTGCTACTTCTGCTTTAACACCCATTTATATTCACTCCAGATCTTTCACCACTGTCGCTTAAACTCCTGCTCTTGGCTCTATCACTTGCAATTATTTCTTAAACTACTGTGTGCTTTGGTGTCAATATGGGGGAGAGGGAACTTCTATCTCAAGCGCCTAGGAGACTTCAGTATTCCATATATTTAGTCTGGGTGCTCCATTCCTCTGCCGGAATGGCCACAATGTGCCTTCTTCTGATCTGCAGAAACTTGGCCCAAACAGAGAAAGAGAAACACATACAAACGCTGCCATATAAAAAATGAAAAGAAGCAAAACAACAAGAAATGAGATATCCTAAATCTCACTTTTAATACTAAAAACACAGCCAATCACACTGTCCTATTAAACCAGATTACTTTTTACCATACCAGGCAATTGCATATACCGTCTGGCTGGCCTCTCATCCCAGCCCTATTCATCCATCCTACCATTCCCATTTTGAGCATGAATTCCTACCACCTATGTAGGCTTTTACCCAGGGACTGCACCACTATCCTCACTACCACCTAAACCCAGGCAAAAGAGAGAGACCTTTGGCCCTTACTGCTTCTCAAAGGAGCAAAAGCTCCTGGATTGGGGCTGAAAGGTAAAAGTGGAAGCAGTATGCTCGGTCCCATAATTGGATAGATCAGGTTGTCCTGATAGACCGGTCTCACCGGAAAAAACACAGAAAGGCAAAGTTATTTGGTGCCCCCCTTCAAGATCAACACATCCTGGAGTTGGCCTGGAACCTGCTTTTGGTCTGGACTAAATTTCCACCCAACCTTTCAAAGGGCAACCTGGGCAATGTGTTTTCTTTACCAGGCCTCAGATGCAAATGATTTAATGATTTGTTTGATGATGGCAATACAATTTTTCAACTAGCAGATAGAAATCTGTGATGAACATATATTTGTGTTTAAATACAAAACTGTGTAAATATTCTATGAATAAATTACAATAACAGATTGTTAACAGAGGGCTTTGCAATTTCTTTCATATATGTAATGTTTGACAGAAAATTGGGTTGCAAATAGATGTACAAGCTCATAAATTTTGGGCCTACTTTACAAAGGGAAAAGCTATTATTGTTGCAATAGATTTGTCAGTATTCAACTAGGGGGAATAATATGTGTTTTTGTTCTTTGGTCTTTTTTAGTTCACTTTTTTAATATTTAGTAGCTTATTGCCGCAAGTATTGATGTGAGGTTTCTCTCTTCTGTAGAGATTTCCCTCTATGTAGAAAACACAAAATACTAATACTATACTAACAAAAATACTTTTCTGCATAAGTTGCATTACAAGCTCTTTCAAGAAGCTGCTTAATATTATCTTGGTTTTCTGACATGAAAGAGGCTTCCAAGGGAACTAAATAGACCGTAGTGATCAAGTGGGATTCCTAAGAACAATGGAACATTCTGGAGTTCCCTAGAATGTTCTGTTTCAAAAATAGTTTTTTTTTCACATACCTAAACTATTGCTTGGTTTATGTTAATTCATATTTTGGCAAGATTTGGCTTAAAGTATTCTGTATGCTGAATTTGAATGATACCTTTAACTGTAATCGGGAATGGAAGGTTCATTTGAAAACTTGAAATCTTGCGGAGGAGAAGCTGAAGGCAGCAAGCAAACAAGTTAATTAGCTCTTCTGATTAACTGTGGCATGTAAATGATCTTAAAAAGCAAATAAAATACCTTTACAACTACTTGCTCCCCACTTTCCATAGCCAAATAAACTAAGCACACAAAGCAATATATAGTAGTAACAATAGAAATGAAATATGGTGCATTAAAACAAATTAACGGGGTTCTAAAAGTTAAACTTTTTGATACTTTCATCTGTTGAGCTGAATCAAAGCAAGGCCCAGCTGAGGAAGGAACAATGCAATCTTTCTCTTACAGAAGTATCCTCTTCCTTCAGATACCTGTCTTTCTCAACTTTTAAAAGCTTTAAAAGCTGCCTATTTTTATTCTACTGAATATTTTTAAAGTATCTACCAGTACTTAAGTTTCTGTCCTGCACCAATCTTCCTATTTCACTTCTTTCCCTTTTGAAATCTTATTAAATTACTTCCTGTGCAGTTTAATTTATATATTGTTAGCATCGAACATTATATAGTCACATGACAAAAACATAATTTTGTCCTACATCTAAATTGGTTTGTGACATTTATGAGTGTACCAAAACTACTCAAAAGATATATATGTGCAAAAATGAGGAGAGGGAAGAAAAAAGAAAAGGATAAAAAGGAACCGGCTGAAAATGCCCAGAATGAGAACAAAATATACAATAAAAAGCTTTTCCCACAGGCAGAGAAAGGGTAATGAAACAAATAGTGTTGGAATGGACATCTCCAAAATCTCCTTACCACACACATGATATGAGACAGGATGGCCCCAGAAAAACCAATCAGGGCACCCACAATGGTTAATAAATTGTTGTTAAGCAGGAATCCTTCAGCACAGAGTGCCCAGCCGGAATAGCTGTTCAAGACAGTAATAACAACAGGCATGTCGGCCCCGCCAATGGCGGCTGTCAAAGTAACTCCCTGTGGAAAGGAGGAAAAGGCCAAAATTGAAATATTTATTTATTTATTTATTTTATTAGTTTGATTTATATGCCACCCTTCTCCCGAAGGACTCGGGGCGGCTCACAACACCAAAAATGAATAATAAACAATTTAAATTAAAATTCAGAATTAAAATTAAAATTAACAATTTAAAATTAATATTAAAAATAAATAAAATTAAAAACTAAATATTTTTAGTTTAGTTTAGTTTAGTTTATAATAAAATATTAATGCAGGTTTGTTCAAAACGGCAAAAGTTTGCAGCTTGGAAGTTTTAAAGTAATGTCTGTATATCCCTGAATGTATTTTTAGAGATTCCTTGACTTATGACCTCAGTAGAAACCAGAAAAATCATCATAAAGCAATGGAGTCATTAAGCAAGACATTGCATGACCACAACTTGTGACCTGCCCTGTCAGTTTTCCCATTGTCTTTGCTTGTTGGAAGCCAGTTGAGAAAGTCACAAAGTGTGGGATACTGCAACCATCCTAAATGCACAATAATTGTAAAGTGCCTGAATTATGACCACAGGGATACTGCAATGGTCATTAAGTGTGAGGATTGCTTGTAAGTCACTGTTTTCAGTGCTCTGTAAATTTGTCATTAAACAAATGGTCATAAGTCAAGAACTACTTGAATAATTGAGTTTTTAATATATCCATGAGGAGAGCCTAAAAGAATTCCATGAAGCATTAATCAGATACTTTCTCTCTTTATAAAGAACTTATTGAATTGCAAAAACCTGACTTAACCTAAAAAAGAAACCTTCAGATATGTTAGATTGTAATTCCTGGAATTCCTAGATATCTTTGCCAACAGTTGTACTAGCCAGGATTTCTGGGAATTTTAATCAAACAGGAAGATTCAAGGCTAGAGAAAGTTGCTTAAATCATAAGGTCAGAGTTGAAGATAATTTTTGTATATGAATCTGCAGGTGCATCTGGAAGTGGAACATCCCCAATAAATCCCCAGCTTTAATATAAAGTTTTGGATTGTCATGTTTTTAAATTCATTGTTTCCACTGTTGATTTGCTCTTATCAGGAAAACGTTTTTCTTAATCAGTGATTGAAAATATATCCATGAATTCTAATCTGGCCTTTTAAAAAAAGAACACAACTCTTTAAAGATGATTCTCATATTCTTTCTCTATCTCTATTTAGTCCCTGTTACGCAAGCTTTGTTTTCCATACCTTTGTTTCCCATACTATTGAGCATTTTTGCTATCATTCTCTGAAATGATTTCTGAATTTATATCCTCCTTAAAAATACCCAAAAGTCTTTAAAAATGGGTGTTGACCCAAAAGTCTTTAAAAATGTCTCCACTGAACATGTATCATCTTGGTTGTTATTTATGTCTCCTTTTCATTAAAGCTCTTTAGAATTCTCTGTACTCAGAAGAAAGTACTGATCAGGTTATTTACCACACCCTGTGAAAATTTGTAATATCTCAGTATTTATAATTTATTATAAATTCATGCTTACCATTACCGCAGACAGGGCAGATACAGATCCTAAACAAGTCAACCCTGTTGTGTAACTTGGGTCCATCATGTACGGAACCATTCCACCTATGCTTAATGTTAACAAACTAGCATTCAGTAAGTGTCGTCCTGGTAAGAGGAGTGGGGCAGAATTCAGGATACCTATAAATGTGAAAATAATTTAATTTAAATTCTGGAACTAATCAGACACAACTAAAAAAGTCAGGATGAATCCCACAGAGTCTCTTTATTTCCTCTCTCATATTAACAAAACTACATCTTATACTTAACATTTCACTGTAGGTTGTCCACAGGGACCAGATACTTGGCTAAACATTGTTTTTCTACTATTTATCATACCATGATTTCAGTGATGTGGGTTTTATGAAACAGAATGCAAAGCTGCTAAGAGAGTCAACCAAAAACACCTGAAATATTTTTTCTGATGAGACCGTCCTATGCAACCTGGTCTACCCAATTATGGGACGGAGCATACTGCTTCCACTTTTACCTTTCAGCTCCAATCCAGGAGCCTTCGCAGGCAGTCACTTTCACAACAAACTATTTTTGTGTTGCATTTACGTTTACCGACTTTGTGTAAATTCAACACAAAAACACCTAAACTTATAACAAACCTTTATTTATTTAATAGATTTATATCTATTAAATTTATATAGATTTATATCTTCCAGGAAGCTCAAGGTATGCTCTCTTTCCATTTTAGCCCCTCAATAATCCTATTCAGTACTTTAGGCAGTGAGCATGAGGCTGGAAAGAGTTTACAGGTTCAGAGGACTGCCTCCTAAGGGAATCTAAAATTTCATATTTTAATTAGAACAAATGCTAGGATTTATGGCACCATAAATATTGCCTCCATTAATACTTTGTATTTTGCAGCTATCACAAATGCATGAGAAAAAACTTTCTTAAGTATTTCTGTTCAATTATACTTTGCAGAGGTTTCTCAAATGATCAGCATAATCTTCATACTGTAAGTAAGTCCTACATCTGGGCTCTACCCCATCTAATTCCATCTTGTCAATTATTAAGCTAAACATATGTTAGTTTTCTATATGCAGCACTTTTTGATGAATGTGAAGGAACAACAGAATCCATAAGCCCATATTACAATCGTATTATCAATTACAGTTTTTCAATGTAATGATCTTCATACACACTCTAATGATAATTATGGTATCTGAAATATAATGTCTATAAAGTCACCAGTCTGTGAAAGTTTGTTTAGCATCTTAGTGCAATTTAAGCCAAAGAAAATAGATAGCGAATATATGTCACGTACATATGTACGCACGCACTCTTATAAAAAAAGAGCACATTATGGAAGAAAAAGGGGAATTTACCCTGCAGTTTTCCATAAGCAACAAGAGAGCCACTGAAGGTTACACCTCCTATATACGTGCCAAGATAGGCCACAATCATTGTGAGGCTTGCAGCTGGATCAGTTGCAAAATGGGGAAATTCAATCATGTACTCTGCGACACAAGTGAGAACTGCAGCCAAGCCAACCAAGCTATGGAAAGCAGCCACTAGCTGAGGTAAATCTGAAATCTGGATACGTTTAGCAATTGTCAGGCCTGCAGAAACAAAAAACAGTTGCATGTTAACTGTGAAAGGGGATAACATTGCTCAATAATTCAGATCAATAATTCAAATCATAGGAACAACTGTTTCTTCAACATCAGCATGACTTTTAATCTGTGATTGATGTTTTGTCCTTTAATTATATTTAATCAGAAATATAGTCTGAGGAATCTGAGGGTCTAAACACAAAAAGCTAAGGAGCAGATTTCTATCACATTCCAACAGTCCTATAACTTTTTCAAGTAGACCTCTTTTCCCATCACCTAACTGCAAATGCCACAACAGAATTAGGTAAGTCTTCCAAATCATGCAAATCCTTTTGCTTTGCACTTACCTATGGTGCCACCAAGGGCCATCGCACCCGACATCTGGGCCAGAAGCTCAACTGATGGTTTTAGACTTCCCAGGGTAGCTGCCAAACCTCCAGCAACACCTATCATACCCAAAGCATTGCCAAGTCGAGCTGTTCCTTGGGTAGAAAGGCCAGCCAGGGCACCAACACAGCACAATCCTGAACCCAGGTACATCATCTTTAAAAGATGAAAATAATATAGAAATGTTTTTTTTTTGAAAGGACTTAAAATTATAGATTTGACTGGGGGTACAAAGCACTGCTTAGTTGGGTTTCAAAATCCTCACAGCAGCAACTGCCTGTGATGCTTTCTCTTCAAATATATTTCTACCCAACTGAGATTTTAAGCAAATCTGGCAGTTTGCCTTGGAGAGGGCTAATGCCCGAAGGAAGTTCGTTCTGCCTGTTCAAAATTGTTCCAATATTATCAGCAGCAAGAAAAGGCAGAGCTGATTATAAAATTTATATAGAAGACCTCTGGACAATCAAATTAATTTTCAACATAATACATTTTACATAACGATTGGCTGCAAAGGAAAAAAAACATGCTCATTAGTGATCACAGCTTTTTAAAAAAAATATCAATACAGTTTTTTGCCTTTCCTAGATCATCCGATGCTTTGCTAGATCATCCGATGCAAAGAATGTGTTCTGCTCAATGGATTTTGTCATTGGGATGATGCAGGTACTAATTTGACTTGGGGATGAAGAAATATACTAAGAAATGTATACTTCCTTCTGTACAACTTCACCCTGAAGCCAAATCCCTATCTGAACCAACACAAACCATGGTTAAGGTTAACCAAGATTTCCTTTGAACCTGAAAGTCTTTTCTGAAGATGGTTTCTGATATTCAAGCATAATAACAAGAGACTTCTGAAATTGCTACAAGGAGTATAAGAACTTTTGAAGCTACCAACTTCCAATTCTGTCAACTGAGGTCACTATCATTCCAGTCTAAAAGATTGCATTAACATAGAAAATGAAGTTTTTGAAAATAAAGATATTCTTAAGATAGCTTTCTTCTTTCTTCCTACCAAGATTAAGCCAAGAAGTTATATTTCACTAGCTATATCACTGTGGCACAGCTGCTAATTGTGCAACTATTATATTGGGCACTGCTAGTTCCAATTTCATCTCAGTAAAAGAAACAATAGCTGGTCTATTTAGTGTTTTACTTAAACACTTAACTTAAAACACACATCAAAACAAGAAACACAAATTATCATCAGCCTCCAATCCTCCTTGCAAGGATACAGTTCTTACAAGTCCTCAATTTACAACCACAATTGGAACCAGGACTTCTGTCACTAAACAAGGTGATCATTAAATTGATTAAGTGATTTTGCAAGCTTTCTGTTATAGACATTAAGTAAATCGCCCAGTCATTAAGCTGTTCTGGATTTCTGCACTGATTGCTAGTAAACTGTCTGGGAAGTTTGCAAATAACCATCATACAACCCCACAGGACACTGCAACTATCATAAATACATGCCACTTGCCAAGTGCCTGAATTTTTATAATGTGATTTTGGAGGTGCTACAGTGGTCAGAAGTATGAGGACAGGTTGTAAGTCATTTGTTTCAGCACCACTGTTAACTTTGAATGTTTACTAAACAAAGGGTTGTAAGTCAAGGATTATCGGTATTTACCGTATTTTTTGGAGTATAAGACGCACCTTTTTCCTCCCTAAAAAGGGGTGAAAAGTTGGGTGCATCTTATACATTGAATGTAGCCTCACCCACCCACTGGCCCCCACCTTTTGGCCTCAATTTACCTCCTTAGAACAAGCAGAAACATCCTATTTAGCTTTCACAGCCTAATTAGCATGTTGATTGTCCCGACCGTCAGCTGTTCCAGGCTGTAGCAATTACGATTGCTTGTTCCGTGGACCTCTGCTGCTTGCAGCAAGGAAATAAAATGTTGGGATTTTTTTTTTCCTGTGCTAATCTTCAAGCTATGCTAAAAATGAAAATGAAAGTAAAGCAGGCTGTTTGCTGCAATGAGGGAGGCAGAGGCAGATTTCTTTTTCAGCAAAAAAG